>JAULBS010098931.1:0-16373 GCA_032355785.1 Symmetromphalus regularis | reverse complement strand
GTTGTGGACCACTGGTTGGAACGGAAAATAGCCCAAACTGCAAATGGGTCCACTGAAAAGGATCGATCCGACGACCGCCGATTTACAGGCAGACACGCTACCGTTTGAGCTACCCGCTCCCAGAAGGGAATTTAATCCATATTGTGTTTTACCCAGACCTTGTTATTTGTTGCGAAGGGCCCCCGTAACACGTCAAGCTTCACTGCCCCAAATAAAGCATAGTTAAACCAACCACAGATTAGTGTAATAAGCTATGTACTGTGTATTTATTACACATGGACATTGTTTAGGTGGCAACATTAATCAAGTTTCAACATTTACTACAGGTAGTATTTTTAATTGATACGTTGTTTGCATCACTGGCGTTGCCATGGAATAGGAAACGATAGCTTATTTCCTACAAATAGATTGTAATATCTAATGTTACATACGTTTAAAAATCCCGTAATAATACATGTTAAGCTTGTCAAAAGAAAATATGTTTCACTGTAGCCAGCATAAATAGACGAGGAGCTTTCCGAGGATTTGTTTTATTTTTCTTCCATGAGATTGATATTTATTATACACATGGTTCAAGCTCCCAGCGTCTGGGTTTGCTTAAGCGTTTTACCCTCTCTGGCTACGACCCAGTTTTCGATTCCTTGAAAAAAAAAGTGTAGTCACTTTTAAGCTGAAATTAATAATCCTATGACTCTCAATTCTGGGCCAGTGTGTTTAGTGGGCCTTATTGGCATGTACAACTATTACATATAATTTTATATGCTGGAACCTATTATTTTATGTTTGGTCTTTCAGGAATATATTAGTTTTCTTTTCTGATGAATTATCGCTTATAATCAGTTTCCGGGCTAAATCTGGAGTAGTCTATTTTTGTTCGGTTTGTTACAAAAATAAATATCTTCACTTTCAGAAGACAAAATTAGAAGAAAAAAACTTGTAAAATTTACTAAAAAATGTGTAGGTTGAGTAATATACAACACTCAATTGGCATTGTTGATTCACTAAATAACGTACAACACCAATACATAACAAAATAAGCAGCAATTGTCACTGGCAGAGCACACTAACATGAATTGTGTTGTCTGCCCAATAAATTTAGAAAGTCACGTGGCATATGTTTTATGATACGACAACTAGACTGTAACTTTTTACAAATAGACCGGCACCGGAGACTAATTCCTAAAATATCAACATCCGATCAGATAGGGATGTCTTTTTTTTTAATATATAAACAGATAAGATTTGAAAGATTTGTTGGTTGATTTGAATAGTAACATAACCAAGGTAAAATATTATTCTGTTACATTGGTCGCGCGATTAAACTTGCGCGTGTGCAGGAGCTTTACCCCCCAAAATAGACGGGATACTCGAGGATACGTAATGTATTTTATGTACTTATATATACACACACACACAAACACATACAATTATGTCATGTTTTTGAGAGAAACTTGTAATGTTTTGGCTGCAGATAATGAGTAGGGCGGAATTAAAGACGGCCTTTTTTGATGTTTAAACGTGGACGTTTCCCTCCCTAATCCCTGGCTGGTGTAATTATATAATATAGAAAAGCCGTGTGTTTGATAAGTAACTAATTACATGCGCCAGTCACTTTAATCTCGACCACGTAACATGCAATTATTGTCTGAGCTTAAATCTAGATCTATCTAAATATAGGGATTTCTCTTTTAATGCTGTCATTTTGGAAATGTGTGCTGTTACTGACTAATTCCAAGACGTTTTAAAAAAAATTAAATCTAGATCTATCTAAATATAGAGATTTCTCTTTTAATGCTCTCATTTTGGAAATATGTGTTGTTACTGACTAATTCAAAGACATTTTTTTAAATAATTTAAATCTAGAGCTACCTAACATAGGGATTTCTCTTTTAATGCTCTCATTTTGGAAATACGTGTTGTTAATGACTAATTCCAAGATATTTTAAAAGAATTAATAATGTCAAAAGACGAAGATCTGTACAAAACATGAACGGGCGGGGTGGAAGATGGGCAAGTGGGCAGTTGGCATGGTCCAACGATTTGTATACATATGTATTTAGCACTGATTATAAAAATACTTAATAAGGAGTTTAAAATGAGGGCCTTCATTTCCTATCCACGATTAGGGACAATGGTATTTAATGTTGGTATTTTTAATTAATAAAGTAGTATTTGTTTGTAATTTCAGGTTGTAAGCCTAATTAGTTGATAACTTTACACTGTCTACTGGACAACTTTGGCTCTAATTAGAAGCTTTCAATAAGAGTAATTAGTGTCACTTCTATGTTGCAAAACAATCAAAGACAAAATAACCTTTAATTATTACCATTGACGTTGTTAGCGCGTTAGCTAAGCAACTATTATAATAAAAAAATTATACTTAACCAAAAAAAAAAGTATGCATTTAATCAATAGTGCGTGCGTGTGTGTATGTGTGTGTGTGTGTGTGTGTGTGTGTGTGTGTGTGTGTGTGTGTGTGTGTGTGTGTGTGTGTGTGTGTGTGTGTGTGCATTAATATCACAAGTTGCACACGTTTGTTGCCATTGGGCCATTACTGTGACCATCTCATGAAACAAAAATATTTCAACATGCATACTTTCTTTTTGGTTGAGTATAGTTAATTTTTAATGAAGTGTTATAACAAAATGATATAAATTTAATGTATTAAAATTCAGTTAAATATGGATAAAAAAATATATATTATATATTTCTGGTAACTTTTTCAGTTAATTTCATATCATTCTCTTGTTTGTTTTTCATTTCAGTTCACACTATGGAACAGATTTCTTCAAGAAGTTCAACCTCGTCATGAATGCATTGGACAATAGAGGTAGGTTAAAACACTTCAGTTTCGTTTCGCCAATTCTTCTACATTTCCAGCATTTCTTATGTAAGTTAGCAGTCGATCGTAGTATCGATACTTCTCAGTGGATACATTTGCAGTTTGGGCTATTTTTCGTTCTAACCAGTGGTCAACAACTGGTTCATCAAAGGCTGTGGTATGTGCTGTCCTGTCTGTTGGATGGTGCATATATAAGACCACTTGCTGCTTTTTGGAAAGAGTAGCCTATGTGGCAGCAGCAGATTTCTAAATACATATGATTGACATCCAATAGCCAATGATAAGATAAAAATCAATGTGCTCTTGAGGAGTCGTTAAATAAAACAAATTTTACTTTTGTATGTTAAATGATATAAATTTTGTAATTATTTATAAAAACTATCAACTGGATAATGTGTTAATGGCCATTATGATTTAATTCTTACCTTTTGTCTGTTGACAGAGTGAATTTGTGCAGTTTTTTGTGTATATATTTGTCAGTTTGTTTACACAGCTGCTCGTAACCATGTGAACAGAATGTGTTTGGCAGCTGATATTCCATTAATAGAGAGCGGATCAGCTGGCTATCTGGGTCAGGTCACGGTCATCAAGAAGGTAAGATAAATTAAATTTAAAGTTGGCTTCTTTTATCCTCAAAATGTTTGTCTTGGTTGCCATCTTGTGACAATTTAAAATATGGTAACATTTCTTTGTTCATTTCTGTAATAATCCTGAATGAGTTTTCATGTTGTACAGTTTATATTATGTGTTTTCATTCATACATCATGACTGAACGGGGGTGCTGTATAATTGGAAATACACGAGTTGTAATATAAACAGTTCTTATATGGGAACAAGCATAGTATTCTATTTATTACTCACTGTCAAAGGATGTAATATTGGTCAGAAAATCTGGTTTATCAAAGGCCCTGGTATGTGTTGACCTGTCTGTGGGAAAAGTGCATATAAAAGATCGCTTTGTGTTAATCGGAAAGAGTAGCCAATGTGCAGTAGCAGGTTTCCTCTAATGACCATGAGTCATAAAACACCATATATGTCTAATATCCACTTATAAACAATGAGCTGGGGTGTCATTAAACAAACAATTTTTTCTTTAAAGTCTTTTATTTAAAAAAAAAAAATCTTATTGATTGTGTAAATATTCTATACAGACCCAGTTGAGATTTGTAATTTGAAAATCCACTCACATGTTCATCAGGTTTATGTTGTTTTTAGGGTCTAACAGAGTGCTACGAATGTCACCCTAAACCAACACAGAAAACATTTCCTGGTTGTACCATCAGAAATACTCCATCCGAATCCATTCACTGTGTTGTGTGGGCCAAACATCTCTTCAAGTAAGTTTGTCACAATCGGCATTACATCTTTAAAAAAAAAATGATATTTTGTGTCCAGATGCAGAAGTGTTTGAAAAGTGAGAATACATTTGTAAGTTCTATGACTTAAGTTAAAAAAAAACCAAAAACATTTGAATGGTAGGGTACAAACTCTTCATATTTATTACCTGACCATTGTGATATTTATTTACAAATGTCAGGTTTAGTAAAGCTTTTAAACCATGTACCTACATACATCATGAATGAAAAACAAAACAAAAAGACATAAAATAACTATATTAACATTTCTAACAGAGAGCCTCGGTGGTCCAGCAGAAGAACATTGGACTTTCAAGCTGAAGACAGTGGTTAAAAACCTGCTAGATCACACTTAACTATGTGTCAAAATAACAGAATGTTTGACATCCATTAGCCAATGATTAATAAATAAAATGTGCTGTAGTGGTGTCATTAAAAAAAACCACCAACATATGTAACAGCCATCGTGTATTTCCAATGTTAGTAACTTTACTTCGCGTCACGTCAGATTGGCACCATCGTTTTTAACAATAACTTTTCTTCTAGTGACTGTAGAACAAAAAGGAAAACGGTTTTGGAAATTAAATGAAAGACCAAATTTTTATAACAAATTTCAAGAAGATATACTGAATATAAAACAATTTATGAGGAAAAAAAATTTTATGCGTTTTTTGCCATTTTCAGTTATGATTTTTATTACCGAAACAACTATATATAATCCAAAAAGTTATGAAGTGAAATCTTTTTGTGTATCATGTACACGTTGCAAAAGATTTGAAAGGCAGTTGTTTGTCCTTTTGGCACTTATTTTTCAAGTGAAAAATGCTAGTGTTTTGTTGTTCCACTTCCAGTGACGCAACGTGTAGTGCTGTGAGACAGGCCAGAGGGTATCTGTTATTGTTAATAGTGTATTAATTGTTCACTTGCAGTCAGTTGTTTGGTGAAGAAGACCCAGATCAGGAAGTTTCCCCCGACACTGAGGACCCAGAATTGACAGGTCAGTTTTCATTTTGTCATTTGTGTGGTCATTAAAGTGTAATCCTGAGTTGTAGCATTTAATGCACAAATGAGGTCAGGTGTTTGTTTACAGTATAAACTGTAACAAAAACACCATACAAACATACATGTATATAAATAGAGGATATTATTTATTATTAAGAGAGTGACAAAGTTAAATTATTTCACAAGGACATAAATAGTAATGAGTTTGATATTCTGTTAATTACCCCAGACAATTGTTTTGATGCCATAGTGAAAATTCATTACTAGATGTCTATTATCTTCTAACAGCTAGATTCTCATCTTTGTTTTGTTTGTGATCATGATGTTGATGTTACCACTTAATGATGATGACAATGGTAATTGTGTGATATTTAACATACAGCTGCTGCGGGTGTATCTGCACTGAATGCTGATGCTAAGGATCATGAGGTTGGCGGTATTGAGAGAAAATCAACCCGTATGTGGGCCATGGAGACAGGGCATGATCCTCAGAAAGTATTCAATAAGGTTTGAATGTTTTTACAAAACAAATATAATGGCATCAACTCTGTGTAATGAACAGCTTCATACCAAAGTTACAGACACCTTTAAGATTAATAAATTTAAATAGAATATTTCCTAGTTTTGGTACAACCAAGTTAGTATACTAAACTGAAAGTCTTAGTCATGTGACTTTTCAGGAGAAAATATAAAATAATACTTTAGTATTAACAGATAGATCTTTTTTAATGGACCTTTGAACCCTGAAATTGCCTGTGGCAATTGGCAATATCGTGAAGATTGCCACAGTTTTTCATTCTTAATTTTTTTTTCAAGGTTTATTTTTTCTTATTATTAAAAGTAAAGTATACTTTATGGTACAATTGCTGTGGAAAATGCCATGGACACTATTTCTTCATGGCATTTATTTTGCCATGGACATTTTCTTAATTGCAGGATTTGACGTCAAACACCCCCCTCCCAAATACAATGAAATATTTCCTATAGGGGTGTCATAGTATCAACAATACAATGATGATAAATTTATAAGAGTTAAATGTTAACAGATTGTATTTTTATTGTAGTTATTCCGAGATGACATTAAGTATTTGTTATCCATGGAGACTTTATGGAAGAAGAGACGCCCACCTATTCCTCTCGACTTTGATAATTTACCCGATTCAGGTAAGAAGATTTGATAAAATGACTTCCAAATAAAAATAACACCTATTATTGATATGTTGTCATAAAGAGAGAAATATTTAAGCGGTAACTACAGTTGTTAGAATTTGTTTTCACTCTTAAGACCTAATTAATAATATGAATTGGAGACAACCAACTCTTATCTTTTTATTCAGTGAAGGTGAGGATTTTGTTTCTGAATATCGGGAGCAAATATATGGATAATTTTCAAATAAATGTTTTGAATGAAACCAACTGTAAAAGCGATAATATGGTGTTGAATGTTGGCGATCCGACCGTAAATACAAATGACTAAGCATGGATTACAGATTTTTTAAAATACATTTCTAAATCGCAAATCGTGCACCCACAAAAGAAATTCATACAAAGCACAAAAATAATATTAATTTGTTCTCAGCTTTGTTATTTTATCGTTTTTTAAAGTCAAAATATTTGATCAAAATGAGATGCCTCTCCACAAAATAATATAGATATATATCAGAATTTTTAAAATTCTGAATTTTAATTAATTATAAATTATTTTTCTATTTTCTTTGTGTTGTTCAGAAGCTGTAATCGAGACGAGTTGTATGAGAGATCAGAAGGTTTGGTCAATCAAAGAGTGTGCCAGTGTTTTCAGTAAAAGTCTACCACGGCTCAAGAACGAATTCCTTGCACAGGGTGACGGAGGAATGCTTGTTTGGGATAAGGTATAGATTACTAGCATTTGGTGGTTCCTTATTTCACAATATTCCATCAGTTTGTAACTCTTTATTTTACAGTTTCCGTCAGTTTGTAATTTCTTATTTTATGGTTTTCTATCTGTTTGTAATTCCTTATTTCACTGTTTTCTGTCAGTTTGTAATTTATTATTTTACAGTTTTAGTCAGTTTGTAACTCCTTGTTTCACAGTTTTCTGTCAGTTTGTAACTTTCATTTTTCTGTCGGTTTGTAACTCCTTATGTCAGTTTTTTGTCAGTTTGTAACTCCTTATTTAAGTTTTCTGTCACTTCGTAATTTCTTATTTCACAGTTTTCTGTCAGGTTGTAACTTCTTATTACACAGTTTCCATCAGTTTGTAACTTCTTATTACACAGTATTCCATCAGTTTGTAACGCCGTATTTGACAGTTTTCTGTCAATTTGTAATTTTTAATTCACAGTTTTCCATCAGTTTGTAATGTAACTCCTTATTTCACAGCTTTCCATCATTTTGTAACTCCTTATTGCAGTTTCCTTTAGTTTGTAATTCCTTATTTTACAGTTTTTTGTCAATTTGTAATTTCTTAATTCACAGTTTCCCATCAGTTTGTAATGTAACTCCTTATTTCAGTTTTCCATCATTTTGTAACTCCTTATTTCAATTTTCTTTAGTTTGTAACTCCTTATTTCACAGTTTTCTGTCAGTTTGTAACTCCTTATTTCAGTTTTCTGTCAGTTTGTAATTTTTTGTTCACAATCTTTTTAAATATGTTTTAGATTTTGTTCATTTCTCAAATGTTGATGAATATTTAAATTTCCATGTCTCAGACTTACATTTCTTTCACACATTCCAAGATATCTCTATTTGCAGCTACACATTTTAATTTTTATATTCTTTCAGTATGACAAAGCCTGTTTAACTGTATTAACCTAATTTATATAGTAAATAATTGTGTGTTATTCAGTGAAATATATACTGCTCTGTTGTAAGATAATGAATCACATTATCCTATCCTAACATTACCAGGTTTCTTACCTGCGGCATTAAATACAATAAAAATATTTTGGCATAATAATTTTTTTTAAAGAAATTATTCGTCGATATCGTTTTTGTTTTTTTTAATGATATTTATATTGTTTAAAATAACTGTGAGCCTCAGTGGCCCAGTGATAGGACATCAGACTCTCAAGCTGAAGACAGTGGTTCGAAACTTGTCATAGTCTGGCTCACATTTGACTATGTGTCAAAATTTTCAAATGTTTGACATCTAATAGCCGATGATGATTATTATATTAGCATGCTTTAGTAGTGTCGTTAAGAAAAACATTTTTAAAAAGTATGAAATAATAGTTTTTTTGTTATCAGGATGATGATACTGCTATGGATTTTGTGACGTGTGTTGCCAACATCAGAGCGTACATCTTTGGCATTCCCCTAAAGTCTCGCTTTGACATTAAATGTAAGTGTTTTAGGGACAGATCTAAGATTTTGGAAAGGGGAGGGTGTAATTCTGTTTCTGTCTGTTTCACCAGACATCCAAGGAGTCACAATGTTATTATAATAAAAAGTAAAGAAATATTGGAATGGAGAAGCACTCTAAATGTGTGCCTGTGTTTCTCAACTTGCCATAAAAAGCTAGTTATATCTGTTTTGTTATCGTTCCCTAAAGGTTACATTGAACTAAATATTATCCCATTGAATGATTGATGACCATGGTAACATTCCTTTATAATGTGCCAGTATACACACATACAGTATGGTGCCCGTCATTAAATATGACTCAAAGAACATAGTCACTTTTTACTGTCCTTTTCTCTTATATTCACATACAATTTGGTAAAAGCAGCTTAAAATAGTAGTTATTCAGTAATAACTTAATAAGACCACGCGCTATTGAGATCTATTTTATTGTGTCCTACAGGTGGTCTTAATAATGGAGTTTCATTGTTTTTTTCTAAATCTTTGATTAAACAAGAAGCTAGCACGTTAAAGAACATTTCATTCTTTTTCATATTTCAGCAATGGCTGGTAACATAATTCCCGCCATAGCCACAACAAATGCAATAATTGGAGGTTTACTTGTTATGGAAGCACTCAAGATATTAGCTGGGCGAATAGACCAGTGTAAAACAGTAAGTATTAAAGTATTACATCTTGTAAAATTACACAGTAAGTGTCAAAGTATTATGTCCTGTAAAATTACACCGTAAGTATCAAAGTATTCCATCCTGTAAAATTACACAGGAAGTATCAAAGTATTACATCCTGTAAAATTACACAGTAAATATCAAAGTATTACATCCTGTAAAATTACACAGTAAGTATCAAAGTATTCCGTCCCGTAAAATTACACAGTAAGTATCAAAGTATTCCGTCCTGTAAAATTACACAGTAAGTATCAAAGTATTACATCCTGTAAAATTACACAGTAAGTATCAAAGTATTCCGTCCTGTAGAATTACACAGTAAGTATCAAAGTATTCTGTCCTGTAAAATTACACAGTAAGTATCAAAGTATTCCGTCCTGTAAAATTATACAATCTAGACAGAGAGCTGAATTTATTTTTCCTGTAGAATGAGAGCTTCTTTTGTGCTGGGGCATCATTAAATAAATAAAGAGGCAATTGAGATGTGGCTGTTCTTATGATGGGTGCCATCAGTGGGGCAGGATATGCTAACCTTTCTCAAACACTGGGTATCATCACTGTTTTACATTGATTCATATGTGCAGGTCATCATGTACATATCCCCCTTGGATTTATCCTATACAGAGATATGGTTTTTATCATGATAGATCCAGTGTGATAGTTTTAGAAGGAGCTCTACAATATGAACTTGATGTTTACAGATTTACTTAAATCGTCAGCCGAACCCGAGAAAGAAGCTGCTAGTTCCGTGTGAGTTGGATAAACCAAACCCCAAGTGTTACGTGTGTTCTTCTCGACCTGAGGTCACCGTCGCTCTCAACATACACAAGATGACCATCAAACATTTTGAGGAACATGTAAACTTTGTTTTATTTATTTAAATGCATATTATATTATAATATTGTTTACTAAGTGTTACATGTGTTCATAATGACTGGAAGAACCGGGATGAAAAATATTATTTTATACTTCATGTTATAATTAAGGGTAATTTTTAGTTGAAGAGTATTTTTGCAAAGCTTGTTAAGTCCGTGTAAGAAAAGCATTGTTTTACATTGATATTATATAACTGAATAAAGCTCAAAACAGACTATTTGGCTTTACTAGAAATAGTTGGTTATTAAGTGAAACGATAAACATGCATCAAATGAGTCATGATACCTGTTTATGTACAATAATCAGTTTTTTTCAGTTGGCATCATACAAGTTTCACTATCGGATGTCAGTTAGTGGGATTTTTTTTTTTTCCACATATCAATGAAAGAAATATTAGGTCAAAATATGGCTACTTTGACATCTCACTACTTTTGGAGAAAATAATTCCATTTTGTTGCCTGAATAGGAAAATGTTGGAAATTGTGAATGACATGTTATTAATATCGAGTTTAATCTATTTTCACTAGATTCTCAAGAATGAGTTAAATATGGTAGCTCCGGATGTGGAGATAGAAGGCACAGGTAAGACAAACTGTTTGTTATTGCCTTTTATACATAGTCATGGAATTCCCATTTTTTTTGTTGACACTTACACCATTTGAAAGAACGTTTTGTTTATGGCATTCAGCTTTGCATATGTAACTTGTGATATTACTGCACACATACACCTCCTCCTAAATGATGTGGTTATTTAATTCCAAAATTTCTGCCATGAATGTCGTCTGGTTTATGAAATAAATGACTATTGATTACATGCATACTTTCATTTTTGGTTGAGTACATGTGCATGTTATAAAATATCAAGTCACAAATCTGTAATGTAGTGATTCTAAGGTTTTAAAAAATATTTTTTTTTAGGTAGTATATTGGTGTCAAGTGAAGAAGGAGAAACTGAGGGTGAGTTTACATTTCATTGTCAAGGATTAAAATTAATTTACAAATGGATTAATAAATTTTTTGTTATGAATAGGCCATTTTAGTAGAACTTTGTATTTTAAGTTTTAGTTTTCATGTTTTATAAAATTTTATGTTCCATGCATTGTCATTGATCAACTTACCTATAATTTAGATTACATTTTAAATATTTATCTTTCACATAACAGTATTTATCTACAAGATGTCCAATTAACCCAACATTTTGTTTAAACATATTTTTTGTCATTATATGATTATAATTAAAGAATGTTTTCTTTCTGTTATTTATAGAGAACATAGATAAATTAATTAGTGACTTTACTATTACTAATATAAAGTTTTCTTTTTGTTTTTTATAGAAAATATGGATAAATTATTTAGTGACTTTGCTATTACTAATGGGACAAGACTGAAGTGTGACGACTTTTTGCAGAATTATGAGCTGGTTGTTATTATATCACACGTGTAAGTATAAACTATATGCTATAAATAGACATAGAGAAAGCGGGGTTTTCCAAACTTGGCCTTATTTTCGGAATGTTAGCAAAGTTAAAATGTCGACGACTTTGCATTAAAGAACAGATGACACTGCGTAGTTTACGAAACATTTTATGAATTCGGAAGTTGACATCACAGAACTCAAAAATCACGAGGCACCCAGTAGGCTAGTGGGTTTTGATGATGAGTCTTCTGGAGCACTCACCCTGGGTTGGAGCCAGTATCAAGATTAAAAATATGTCTCAACTGAGGTTTGATCCCATTATCTACCAGCTGTAAGTTTGATAGAGTAACCACTGTAATGTGTTTTTGTAAACTGTTGTGTTTTTGTTCCAGTGATAAACTTGAAGAGGAGAAAGAGTTTGAAATAATCGGCGATGTTTCTGATCTCAAAGTAACACCAGGAGAAAATGGTAAAGCAGGTGGTGATAACATGAACAATGTGGAACAAAGCAAAAAACAACAAAGTAAGTAATACCAACAAGTCCTGACTTGCATTGCAGGGCACATTTATGAATAGGAATCGGGAAACCTAATTCTTATAATGTTACAATAAATAACAATCACCAGTCACCTGAAACACTGTATTTTTATGCAGTAGAACATTCAATTTTCCAAATTTCAGTTTTAACTCATGGCAGTGTGACATACCTATACGATTTTACAGATTTGCGTCCAAAAAGGTCATTACATTTTTTTTTAAATCATATAAAAGTTTTGAAATTTTATTCTTGGAAGTCTGCAGGAACCTTACTATTTGATTTTGAACATAGTGCATATCTTCCATATTAAATTTATAACCTACATGTTCAGTTTCGCAAGTACAGGCATGTTATGAGATAGACGATACTCTTATAGAAATCTGTTCCTGGTAATTTATAGAGGATATTAAATGAGTTGCCATTTATTATCAAATTTATGACACAAGGGACATACATTTGATATTAAATGGTAATGAGTTTGATATTTTACTTATTGCCACAGACAATTTTAATCATTTTATTCTTTAAACTTTCTAATTGTGCAACAGTTTAGAGAAATGCTATCCTATAACATTATGGATGACCTTATGTTGTATTTTTTCTAGTTTTAGTGATGTCATTTGCACTTTTACAAAATTATAATAACATCATATTAAGAACAGGCAAACTTATTGGTCAAAACGACCAGAGCGAACCAATGAAATACCTTGTTACACAAATGTATAATATTTCTCACAGAGAATATGAAAAATATTTCTCACTTATAAGTTCCCACTGATGTAATAAAATTATTTATTTTATATTTCAGTGGATGAAGAAGATGATCTCGTTATTATGGAAGAGGACGACATTGAAATCCAAGAAGCACCACCGTTGCCATCCAAAAGAAAACTTGAAGATGTTGACGACACTCAACCACCAGCAAAAAGAAAGACGGCAGATGACGATGAAATCGTCATGGAATCCGGTTCAGAAGAAAAGAGTGTTGGAAAAAAACGCAAGGTGAATGACACTGAAGATTTGATGACCACAAAAAAAGCAAAAACTGATGAAAGTGGTAAAAGTGATGATGTTGCAGTGATCGGTGAAAGTGAAAATAAGGATGCAAAGGTGGATGAAAAAAATAACAGTACAGATTTAAGGATTGATGAACCTCACAACAGTAAGGATGGAAAGATTGATAAAAGTAACAATAAGGATGGAACAAATGAGGATGGTAGGATGGAGGGAAGTAATAACAGGGATGGAAGGATGGGCAACAGCAAGCATGGGATGATGGACGAAAGTGACAACAGTAATGATGTTATTGAAATTGACATAGAACCCACAGATCTACGAGTGAACAACCGACCAGTGAAGCCCATGTTGGATTCTGGTGAGGTCATAGATTTAGAACCCACAGACCCGAATGTTAACATTGA
Organism: Symmetromphalus regularis; assembly: GCA_032355785.1. Taxonomy (NCBI): domain Eukaryota; kingdom Metazoa; phylum Mollusca; class Gastropoda; order Neomphalida; family Neomphalidae; genus Symmetromphalus; species Symmetromphalus regularis. The sequence goes on along the minus strand of JAULBS010098931.1, from coordinate 2,912 downwards.
ACAGAGGAAAGCCATGTTGGACTCTGGTGACATCATTGAGATCGAGGACGACCCGCAGCCCACACTTCCAAGAACGATGGCACGAGGTAGTTCGGGGGACGCTGATGACGTCATTGAGATAGATTAGTTGTCTTGTCATTGAAGTGTCTTGGGACCAAGTCTGTCACTTGTGTTTGTATCATACAAGGTGACCACCAAGAAATGACATATGTGCTTATAAATCACATAAAAATGGAGATAAACGCATGAAATTTTGCACATAAATTGTAAGATGTCTGATGACAGTGTCGCCAAAGATCTAGTGTGTAAGTGAAGCAACTAATTATTACGGGCTGTTTCCATGATATGTTCCAAATGGTGCCCCTTTTAAAAACACAAACGATTACTTTGTTATAGTAATTTCATGCATTTATCTCCATTTTTGGTTATGGGTTGTCCCCCTGTACTTGTCCATACACATTTTTAGATGGGGTATTAGGAGAGTCACGCAGCAGTCCTTATACAAGCCTGAAAATAACTATTTTTGTTATCCCGGTCAAAATGTCCAATATCAATCCATTTGTGCTGAACGTTAAAGAAATTGTTCAGTCACACAATTTAATATTTAAACGTATACTTCCACGGACTCTTGACCTAATTAATTTCCAAACAAAGAATTAATTTTATATATAAACATTTGATTTGTCCATAAAAATACTTCATTCAACTACTTACATAACCACTGTATCTCGCTTATTACCAATATTTTCAAAATAATTATGAATTATTCTCACGGACAAATAAATCATAAACCATAAACTTGACATGGAATTCCCTATACCATGGTTGAGGTAAAATGTCTTGCGTGATATAAAAGTGAGATCTAGTATTACAAATGCATGTAAGTTTGATTCGTAATTAATATTTAGAGCACAAAGACCCTTAAATTCCATGGGAGTATGCTTTTAAGCCATGTAGTTTATTTTCTAAATAGTATTTTTAAAAAAATATTCTGAAATATTCATTAACTACATCGAGTCAGTTTTACACAGAAATGTTGATTTTCATTAAAATTTAAAACATGAGTGTCGGACACAATGACTGACAGACTTAACTTTGTGAGTGTCAGATCTTGCGAAATGACGTGCAGGTCAGATAATGTATGACCGATTGCTTATTTTCAGGCTTGTCACACAGCTTATAGATAGTCCCTATCAGGAATTTTATTTTGTGTGGGACTGAGGACTAAAGCTGTCTGCGGGCAAGTTGAAACCACTGGGTACCAATACAATTTCAGTGATGTTAGTCCCAAGGTCATTAAATCTGTTCATTCATATATTACCTATAATGGGTGGACTTGTGAATTTTTATGTTAATTTGTAAAATGTTTAGGCTACTTTGGAAACATTTTTTAATTTATACCACTACATGAAAATTCTCAAAATTCATCAAAGGAGTCCCTTGTTTGAAACTTTTTTCATTTTAAATGTGCATAACAGAAAAACTACACACTGAGGGAATTTGAACCACGGTTCTTGTATTTAGTTAGCACTCTGCCAGTTGAGCTAATGGGGAAATTCCCACTGTTAGTAGCAGCACTGTTGTTGCAATACTTCACGTGGGACGTAAAATTTCTGTCAGGGACTTATCACATGTCAGTGAGAAACCCTAAGGGAACTTTTATTTTATTTGTGGTTGTGTCAGTTTGTAAAATACAAAAATTACTAATTTCTAGTCTTTCTGGGCGCTGTATCATCAAACTGAATCATGATGTATTGATTGAAATTGTGTATGATATTGTCTTTGTTATACAAAGGTTTTAATGTTTTCTCCTGCAACACTCATTCTCCTGTGGCTGTTGTCAGTGCAGTGCAGATTGTTGTGGAGTTTTTCATTTTCCGCAGCATTTTTTTTGCAGCGGACTAAATTTGTTATTTTTCAAGGTGTATTTTAAAAATTATTATTAAATGTAAAGTAGTGAAAATTGCCATAGATACTATTCCTCCACGCAATTTATTTTGCCATGGACAATTCCTTAATTGCAGTGGTTTCTCATTCTATTTTTATAATCATGTAAGAAAGAAAAGATAGTTCATGTATTTGATGTAGCACATCATAGAATTAATTTTATAAAATTATAAATGTCTGGAATTGAGAATAGATTTCATTGAATCATATTTTTATCATTGCTAGATGAAGATGTAAATGTTTTTGTGCAGTTGCTTTTATGAATTGATACATCAATATATAACAACAGAGATATGCCCATGCAGCCAGTGGTAGACATGGCTACTTACCACTACAAATTATTGTCCGGCAATTTAAACAAATTTCTGATTTTTGTCTGGAACTAATATTTTTTAAATTTTATTTAGCAGTTCATTTAGTAAAGCATATAAACCTAAAATGACAGAAAAGTTAAATTAATTCAAATGCACCTAAAAGAATTGGTAATAAAAAAAAAATCCAGGAGTTTATTACAAAACCTTTTAAAAAAATTGATTTTCAGTCACTTACCCATTCTCAAAATTATCTAGGCCCAACTTTGAACATTTTGTCTGAATGGTGACATGAATTATATAGGGAATTTTTTTATTTATTATTGCTCCTGTTTTCTCCTGTAAATACCGTATTTTTGAGTTGTTCCATTTTTGTGACATACTGGTGTTATCTTGAAAGATAACTGTGCACATCTATTTTTACTACTAGTACATGAGGCTACATGAGAGAAACCTTGACAATAGGAAATTTTACAATTTGAGGTATTGCACTTTCCATAATGTATCATCTTGAACTGATTTACTGACGGAATTCCTGTGTGAGAATGTGCTAGATGTTAGGTTTGGTTCCAGAGGCTATCATCTTGAACTGATTTACTGACGGAATTCCTGTGTGAGAATGTGCTAGATGTTAGGTTTGGTTCCAGAGGCTAT
>JAULBS010098920.1:0-16376 GCA_032355785.1 Symmetromphalus regularis | reverse complement strand
TTAATTGTTATTGTAGCAAAGTAAGTAATTGTTTGTTGTGTTACAATAAAAATAAAATGAAAATTTGATATACGATCGCATGTGAATGAGTTCAAAAACACTTGATCCGGAACTGCCTGAACAACTGTAATTTACTGGTAGACCTGATATTAGGGACCGTACACACTTTTAGGCTTTTAAATGAATTACACCCATTTTTAGCTGTAGTGTTAGAATGCACTATAAAAAATTAAAATCATTTTTTAATTTTTTTTATCTCGCTTCTAACCCCCCTAAAACTGAATTTTTATATCAAAGGGGAGTTAACTCCGTTTGGCAAAAAATGACAATACATCTAAAAAAATTGGCATAGTACAAATTATTTAATCTAGTGTCTTTTTTTTTGGTTAATATACATTAATAAACCGTCAAACTATCAATATTTTAACTAATTAATCATCAATAACCAAAGAATGAAATTAAATCAACCAAAAATAACATTATGTGAACAATATTTTCTGTTTTTTGTATATGAGGATCTGCCACTGTAAGTATATATATATACGACACCCATCGCACCCCCCCCTGCGTACGGGCCTGTGTCCTTTATGCTCTCAGAATGTGATCAATTATTAAAGCCACTAACGCGCCGATAAAATTTGGCCTATCAGTTAGCGTAATACAATAATGTACTGTGATAACACAAATAATTATAGACTTTCTATTACAACTACAGTTAAGGAAGCAGAAACCTCTGATATTTTACTTAGTGAAAAAGAAAACAAATGCTCTCATATTCAAAACTAGTCCAGTGGCGGCATATGTGAGAGTGGTTGCTTACTCTTCACAATCACTCTATGCCAGGTTTTTATTTTTTTAAACTTATTTACTCTCACCGACAAATAAGCATAGGCCATCGACAGTACATCGCCATCTTGCTCGACGTTTGACACCCATTTTCATCTCTGTCGTATTGAAACCACTCCTTATATAATCAGTATGTTTATTCTCCAGCATATGTGGACATTCTCCTTTCTTTGGCTGCAGGCTTCATCAGAGTATGGCCTATCAAGATTTCCCCCAATAATAAACTGACAATCATCGACAAGGGTCTCCATTGTACCGTATTCTGAGTTATGATTTATCAGTTTTCTATTCCAACTGCTCAAATAATGTAGCAAAATTCATGGTATGTACCGTCCTGGCTGTGGGAAGGTCAATACTATAAACCCTTTGCTACTAATTCGAAACAGTACTCTATGTAACAGTAGCGGGTTTCTCAGCGGGTCACAAATAACGCGTGTTTGACATCTATTAATAGCTAATTAACCATTATGCTGTGGTGTCGTTAAACAAACAATTCTTTCCTTAGTATTCCATTTGTGATCGTTTTTCTTTTGTTCTCTTTCCAAATCCTTCGTTTTCTGTTACTTCACTATATATCAGAACCTTAACAATAGAAAAAGGTATTACTCTTTGTGCACTAGAATGTCAAATCTGCAAACATCCCCATTAAATCTTTGTGCTCCTTTTAAACACAACCGAACATTAAAGTTGTAAGAAATAGATAAATTCAAATTTATATTTTGGAGAATCTATATTATATTAATACATGATCAAAGGACGTTTCAGATAAAAATCTTGAGCTCTGAATTAAATATGGAAAAATAGAAAAAACCCATTCTATGACTCCAATAGCCGATGTTTATTTTTTTACTGAGGAATATTTAAACAAGTATATATCGATAAACATGGAAAGAACTCCGAAGGTTTTTTTTCCCATTTTATTTGTGAAGAGAAGACATTCTATCTTTAATCAGTTTTTTATGTTAAATAATTTACATTTAAAAATTAATAGAATTAATTAATATAAAATTTATTAATGTTTACGAAATGCGTGGTTGTCCAGAATACCCAAAGGTCGCTCATTAGAAAATAATTGAAGTGCCAACTGCACCTCGTGCTATGGGACGCAATAACGCAATTACAGGCAATTCAATTCGCAGTTGTTTCACTTCTGCTGTACCATGTTTGCCATTCCTATTCAAAAATCAATTGCCACAAATATTAACATTCAGTGTATTAATTATAGTTTCGTTTGTGTTTAAAAGGAACAGCCCGTTTGTATTGCCCACAGGTTTGAAGTAAATTATCTGGAGTCTGAAGCTAACGAACATTTTATTTAGACAGACATTTCAATTATTCCCTATTACTAATATTAGCCCCAAAGGTCATCAAATAATTTTAAAATATGAATTATCCCTAGGTAATAATGACTATATCAAGGTTGGGGCATTGACATCAGAGACTTACAGTTTAATGAAAGTAGATACCTAGTGAATATAAAATAAATTATGGAAATGATACGACACACTGGGCCGAATTTATGAAAGACGTTTACCGCGTGTAACTACCAAGAACAGTCATGTCTGTTTTAGTTACCGAATTACCAAACATGTCTAAGTTACACGCATATAAACAAGTTCACTAAGTTAGACACTTGCGTTTAAAATACATTGAAATACTTAAACGCACGAAAGGGGTTTAAGTCCAAGTAATCGACACTTCGCTACAGAAACCTGTACTGAATACTCGTAATGTTACATAATTCTACATATATTTTGTGAAATGTATGACATTTTTGTATTAGTTGTGAACATTCAGAGCTGTTAATGTATAAGTACAAATTCTAATAATCAGTTTTTTAAATTTTGTCTTCTGATTCAAAAATCCAGTCAAATTATTGTTCAACCCAAAACAAATTGCAACAGAAATGATTCCACTGATATTCATTCTGGGTAAACCCCCAAAACAACATATCAAAAATCGAATATTGGGGAAAATAAGGAAATAGGTCAAATATGCTAATTTATGTTAATTAGCTGGTCCGCCCTGCCAAAATCAGAGAACCACCTTATCTTTGGAAATAATTATCCAATTCTGGCATCCAAGGTGTCTATTCCTATGTTTTGTGGATCAGGGAATTTAATTATGGCTTGATCAGACATGACGCAACACAGGAAACATGCAAATTAGGTGCCACTCCGTGCCAAAATCAGAGAATCACCCTATAGTAGCGTCAATAAACTATATTACCCCCCCCCAAAAAAAAAAATGGCAAGAAAACATTTTATGGTGTTTTTCTGTAGCATAAAGTCATCAAAAGAACATGTTAAAAGCTGGCCGAAATCGGACCACCAGAAAGTGTATAGATAAGTAGATTAAAAAAACAACCCAATCCTTGATAACATAAGAAAAACAAAACAAAATGTAACCAATGCAGTGTTATTTTGACAAAGGCAAGAAGGTTTTCAAATTTTAAATGAATCTTAGAGCGAATCGCTACATTGCATTTACCCACATTTTGATCCATTCGATCCACTCTCCCACCCCCACCACCCCCTCCACCCTACACATTATGTCTGATTGTAATGTTTGATCAGGAGAGGCTACTGCACCTCTACGCTTCTGCTATCAGATTGTGACCATCGTTTGGCTATGATGAAGACCCTTTGTTAGAAACAATAGTCACTATGCTGCTATCATCACAGCGAACAACAATCATGCCAGAATTTGTGTCTATGGCATAGTCAAAGGATCCACATTTTATTTTACCATCTATTTGATAGATGTCAGGAGACAGTTCTCAATTCTGTTTGAGTGAACTGTGCCAATACATCATATATTCTTTCAAGTAAGGCAGTCAGTGAGCTTGAGCAAAGTATACAGATTATCAACAGTGATGTGGAAGGAACTCTTCTCTTATAATTCGGCAATCATGTCAATTACTACGGAACCACCCATGCCCAGTCCTGGGTACTTTGTCTCCTCGCTCCCTGATAACGTTCATATTGTAAGACATAATCTAAAGCTCTGGTTAGTACCCATTTTTTGTAACCAAATCTACCAAACCCCTCCGATGACACGTCAATGCTGAGATCCTGATAGTTCCACCACCATCCTCAGCACCTCTATCCTCATCCTTAAGTTCGCCTGCTGATGGTGGCTCAAGATAAATATCTGCAGTCTTGAAGTTGTTGTCCTTCACCAGTGTAATTTACAACACACCATTCACAGTAATATACCTGCAACAGTGACATATAATAAAAAGTTGTTTACACCCCCCAGCCTCTCAGTCCTAGCGTCCTACATATGGGACGCATGTTCATCCACACACATAACTAATAATATTCATTTTTTCAAACATTTGAGAAATACAATAATAGATTATTGAAATATCTCTATTTTCTCCATTTACATGTTGTCAAAAAGTTAGCTCAATAAAAAGTTATAGACTTAACTTTTTGAACTTGTCATTCTTCAGTATAAAATGTCGCTTCGATCATGAAAATGGCTACCCTGATGCAAACAAGAAAGCGAAGCCACTTAAATTTTTCATGCATTTGATGGAATATCTCTCTGGAGTAAATAAATGTAATTTATTACAGAAAAATGACAAAAAACGATGTCCATACAACCATAATATGTAGTGTCCCATATATGGGACAATAAGCTTAAATATATTCTATTAGTTGTGATTCCCATGGATTGTGTAGCTCAATATAGAATAGATTGTAGTCATATATAGTATCATTTTAAAGTCTATGTTAGAGATGTTCAGGAATTGATCGTCGTAAGATATTACGTATTTTGCTTAGGCTTAGTGGAGAGATATTCATGCTAATTGTGTTAATCGTCAGTTGATCTGTTTCTTTTGTTTTCAAACAAAAAGGTGTACATATATTTGTATAATGTAAGACGAAGTAAAAAGATGTTAAATTACTGAATTAGAAATAATAATTATCGTTCTAATGGAACTACGTTCTATAGGAATCCTTTCAAAGTGGAACTATAATGCTTTTTAATGGGTTTTGTCTCATTAGACTAGTTAAATCTTAGATAAAAAGTTAACTTGTTACATGGAAAAAAATATGATCAAAGTGTGTTCGACACAACGATCTTCCATCATTTCCCTCGCATTACAGTTAACTAACCGTAGTATAATCATATAAAATTGATTTAAGACGACCAACCACCTTTCATTGTGGCATTCTAAACTAGCGTTATCCACGTCAGTGGCTATTTATGGGAACTTAAACCCAAATCAAAAATAATTTGCTGTCTCGATGACTCATGCTTTTACTAAAGATTAAAGTTCTCGAAGTTACCACAAAGACAAGATGTCTGTCAAGGAAGCCTACAGTATGCAATTAACCAATTGTATATGGCGTGTTTCATTGTATGGTATTTTATAATGGGATTTTTTTTAAAGATATGCTTTGTGTAGGAACACCTTATGCTTTCACTAGTATTTACTATTCTGTACAAATAACAGAATTTTCTTAACAATGAAAACTAACTTGTTAGATAGCGTTTAAAAATAAACTTTCAAGGCGATAGCATCATCTACTAAAAGCCGAATTACTGAAATACTGTTTGCAATGGCAGTAGGCAATTAAATGTTTGGAACTTGATAAATGATTAGAAAAAAGTTGTTTTTAATTTTATTTTTAAAATGAAAATGCATAAATTATAACGCAACTATTTTACCTATTTTTTCCCAAAGCCAATTATTTTGATAGTGATGTAAATACAATGTTACTGAAACTTTATACGTTCAAGAAGACGGCTTAACCAATTTAGAGAATATCTGTTTAGCTTTTTCATCTATTGTAGGCATTTATTGTGTTTTACCTCCCTATAAGGCAGTTAAATACTAATGCATTAAAAAAAAATTCGACAATAAAAACGAAAGGTGTTGTTTATTATTTCAGTAAATATACTAATAGAAAATATTTAAAAAACCGCTTCCTTGAGAAAGTTTGCTAGTCAGAACCACTTAGGATGGGAATCAGTACATCACTCATGACCCTTTCACAAATTCAAAAAATCATTCACTAGTTCAAAAGACAAAGAATTGGTTTGGGTAAAAATAATCAATAAATAGTTGTTTCACAGTCTTTGTTTATTTACATTATGTGACGTCATTTTCTCAAAATAGAACACCTTTTAAACTTCATTATCTGTCGTCTGAGATTCTGAAAACGTTTACCATAATGAAACCCACTAATGCTGTATTGGTTTTCATCTGCATGCAAACACAAAACTCATCTTAAAGGTTCACAAGTATGAAATTGCCAACAGTACTTGCCAATAATCAAATACCATTACTTTCAATGGTGTTAAACAAACAAAGATAGCAGAAAATGCAGTTAAAAAGGTGGACCCTGTTTACAGATCTGGAAAAGGTCGATAACATATAAAGAATTATTCCCAGAATATTGGATTTGAAAACCTGACGTAAATTAGCTTAAATTTTGGCTATTCCACGACATTTCTACTTTAAATTTTTGTATACTTTTATATATACTGTCAGGAAAAATAACCGCAACTTCAGTTTTGAGTAATAAAACATTTTTACCTATAGAAATGAGGTAAGGTACACAGATTTGAACGTTATCCATGCAAAAGCCGTAAGTGATAATGCAATAGAAGTCGTCAAATTACATCCATAAAACATTTGAAATATTTACTAACAAAACCAAAAATTACGTTTGTTTTTTCCGTCAGTATATTTATTACATTTGAAAATCATTAATCGTGCTAAAGTGTCAATTAATTTGATCTTTGACCTCTTTGGCAATGATGACAAGCATTAACCAAAACTGCCATCAGGAGATTTGTCTACGATCTAACAGATATGTTGTTTTGGGGAAAGTGATAAAATAACGCTCAAATACTGAACAGAAATGTATGTTATCATTTGTTTTTTAAACAAATGTTCAAACGACCTTTTAACCTATCATAAGCTAATTAAAACCAATATTAAAGTAATATATGGATTTGAAAGCTATAGTCAATAACAACACAATGAGCATTTATTTGTAAACTTCTAACTAATTGTTCACTGGCCTTCTCTTGAAATTTATCTCGTATCTCTGTCTATATTTATTAGCTATTATTTTATCAATGGAATATAGAAAGAAATCTATTTATCAGTTTGTTCCTTTGTATATTCCTGAATTCACCGTATAGTTTGCGAATAATTCAATACTTGCCATTCCTGTAAGGCAGTTCATTCAGCCAGTTAACCAAGATCTAAAAATTATTTAATGCGTCTCAGCCATAAACTGCGTGGAATAGATTCATTTTCTATATTTTGCACCTTATTTACGAGGTTAATTACTGAGTGAAGCTTACAGATACCGCGCTGGACTGCAATGTGCCGAAGTTGACATGCCTTTAAAGTACTTACTTCACAGAAGTGTTCAAGCATGCCAAATGCATCATGCAAAATTCGTGTATGCTAATAACATCAAAACAGTTATTTACAGAATGATGCGCTTTGTACATTCAGTACACGCTTCAAACCTTTAACAAGTGGCTCTAATATCGCCATCATCTTTGATCAGTGTGATAATGATACTAACCTATGACCTATTTTCCTGTTTATATTCATTAAGTTTCACAAAGAATAGACTGGTTGTTTGTTGTGACATTAATTTCGTTCTTATATCTAATTAAATTTCAAGTACGTTCTCACCGCAGTGCACATCAGCTTCAGTTCACTTAAAACATACTAATGTTAATATGGGGAAGAAAATTCTCTATTCTAACAGAGGCTATTTAGCCACAGGAGTTGCACGTCTAGAACAACGTTCTTGAACCGTAATCCGATAAAACATGAAAATGTACTACCAAAGCAAGCACCCGAACATGCACGGTAAGGCAAGGCAAGGCAAACGGCAAATAGCAAACCAAAGCACTGCATTGCAGAGCAGAGCAAAGCAAGACAAGCACAGCAAATAGTAAAGAAAACAAAGCATAGCAAAAGCTAAGGAAACAAGCCGAACAAAACAAAGCAAAGAAAAGAAAAAGTAAAGCAAAGCATACAAGGAAATAACAGACAAATTACATTTTATTTCAGGTTTTTTGAAACTGAGGCGGATTTGAAATCCTTGTTTCCTAAAATAGTCCGCATGAATGACTCAAGTCAGCTGGAATGGGACATGGACAAAGAGATGCTACAGAAGCACGCTGTCACAGTACTGGAGGCCCTTGGTGCTGCCATAGAGAGTCTCGAGGATTCCGTCTTCCTTAACAGCGTGCTCATCTCAGTAGGACAGACGCATTTCAAGAGAAATATTAGACCGCATATGTTAAAGGTAACAACCACTATACTATAATACTCATCACGCGCGGTTCACAGGTGGTCAAAGGTGAGAGGTGTGTGTGTGTGTTTGTGGATATGACAAAATCCCACTGTGACTATGGTAAAAACATATTCAGTACATCAAATCTATACAATACATTACAATAAATATGACTATGATAAAAACATTCAATGCATCAAAAATATACAATACATTACAATAAATATGACTATGGTAAAACATATTCAATACATCAAAAATATACAATACATTACAATAAATATGACTGATAAAAAACATATTCAATACATCAAAAATATACAACACATTACAATAAATATGACTATGATAAAAACATTCAATACATCAAAAATATACAATACATTACAATAAATATGACTATGATAAAAACATATTCAATACATCAAAAATATACAATACATTACAATAAACATGACTATGATAAAAACATATTCAATACATCCCAAGTGAAAAATAAATTTCATATAAAAAATATTTTCTTTAAAACATAATAATAATGAGCTCAATGTGGAATAGAAATAATTCCTCAACACCCTCACTACCAAATACAATATCTCTAACTGCTGTAGGTGAGGACAGTCCACCATAATATGACGAACCGTCTGAGTACCATTACGATTATAAGGCCAGCAAATTACTGCATAGTTACAACGGTATTGATTTTATTATATTTCGATATTCAGTTAAGATTCTGACCTAGAAATAACCAAACCAAGTTTCTAAGCCGACAGCAAAGATCTACCATCATCTGTAATTAACAATCATCAAAGAATTATAAAAGAAAATCGTGGCTTTTTGACCAGCTAACATCTAATCTTATCATTCCGGCGATTTTCAACGATTATTATGCAAGATGAAGTTTCCTTTAACTCTTATTAATTCATTCCATCAAATTGTTGTGGGGTCAATAATTACCATTTTAGCAGGCCAAAAAAGACATCAATTTACCAGACCTTTCTTTTAAGGTCTTTATTCTATTTTTACAATGGTAACAGTCCCTAATGAATAATCCATAAATTGTATTGTATTTAAAAACAATCTCATCTGAATTGAATCGCATACTTACATAGGTTTAAGAATACATATTGTCCGCCTACATCATGTTTAACTGGAAACAATGGACAGTTCTGAAAAATACCTTGTTACAGTCACTGACTTTATTTACCAGTTACATTTTTAGCTATTACAACGTTTTGCACGTGATTATGTAAATATGTTAATTATAATTAATATCAATGTTGACATATGTGTAATTATTTTCTAGTTCTTTTGTTTTAATAATCCAAAGTGCAGTTTATATGAAGCCACAAAGACACGTTTATTGATAAATATGAATATAAAACTTGTATTAAGTTACCACACCATTTTGTTAAAAGTACACCAGCAATCAATACATTATTCCATATAATTATAAGAGGCTGTTTAATGTCATGACAGAGCCATGCTTATTGTGAATGACAAACAGAATAGGACTTCAATATGTACTACTGATTTATGTATTTTAACCTATACCTGTTCTGCTACATTTTCATTAATTATAACTTAATGTAACATATTCAACTTTATACACCCATGACATTGAACACGGATTTTAACATGATCCACTTCGGCTAAAATTAATCTATGTTGGTCATTTTATTCTAGATATCTCTATTATCACAATAGCCCAATTTATCTCATACGCAAAGGCACAACAAATATTTTGTACTTGGGAGGAATTAAGGAAATGGGATGTCCATTTCAAAATGTTTTATAATTATGAAAGTTGAGGGAGAGATGTTTGTGAAAATTTAGAAAAATATTTTTGTAGAACGGCAAAAGTGAGACCCCCGATAACAACAGCCATGATTAGCTTCCGTTTGCATAATTATATGACTGTGATATTTTGATTCTCATTACTTGCTGGCAAGGAAAATTCATATACAAAATGTCTTTCGTCAATGTGACGAATTAAAGTAAGTAGGCTTGTTTTCCCACCTAGAGTAGCTGTGCATGCACACGCCAAGTCTATAATGCCTCAACCTCATTTGAGTTCACAGTGTTAACACGTTCCTTGAACATTTATGTACACATTTTGCCACTACCAGTATACCCACAGTAAAAGCATCCTTGCGTTCAGGACAACCAAGTATACGTTGTCGCTGCGCAGCAATTTAACTGGTACCACATGTTTTCATTGGGTTTAATATGACGCGTAAAAAGTAGTCTAGCTAGCAATTTTGTCCTTGAACGCAGACAAGTTTTACGCCATGTTAAATGAAAATTGTCGGCAAGTCCGATGCAAGGTTATTTTGAAGATAGTCACATAATGCTGTGCTTGATTGATTGATTGTATGTTTGTTTAACGACCCACCAGCACAACTAATTATAAAATAAGCTATTGGGGTTTAAATTATACATACTAATTTATTTTATAGAGCTGACTTACAATAAGGTAATCTATTAAAATACATATAATAAACAACACGATAAAAATGACTATAGTAAAGGAAACAAATTCATTGTAACTTGGGATGAAAAATAAACTAATAATAAACTGTGTATGGAATCGAAATTCCAAATTCCTTGTCTTGTCTCTAACTGATTGTAGGTGAGGACACTCCATCACAATATGACACACTATCAATCAACATCGACAATGACCATACTGAGGTGGAGAATTATTTATGTTAGATAAATAACACGGAAGCTTTTAAGGACCTAAATAATACACTCGAGGCTTCTCACGCCGTGACGGTTATTGTAAATACAATCAACGCTTCCTATGGCTGAAATACCTACATAAGTCGTCACGTAATGACTTACAACTTGACAATATCAGAAAAACCAGAACTGAGTTTATTTGAAATGGTTTAAAAAAGAAAAATAATAATAATTTTTTTTTAAATTAATGATACCAAGTCAAATGACTGTTATGATGTAGGTTTTGTTTTTATCTTGATGTTGTTGACGTTATTGCTGTTTCACCTCATAAACGTTAATACTGATCTCGAAAGAACACCACAAACAACTCTCTTCAGCAACAACAACAGCCTAACTGGTTTTTGCTTATTAAATACGATTCATGGCAATTCCTGGAATTAAAACCTAAAACTGTATTTACATTATTTTGACCTATTATTATACACGCAACACCTAATATCCGCTGATTAAACAAAATGTTAAGGTTTCAAAATAGTAAATACAAATTATGTTGGTGATTAACTATAAGATTGGATTGTTTCAGCGACTATGGCCTTCTCTGAACTACGGACTGAGCGTCACTCTAGGGGATGATTACACGAAGGAAGCAGAGGACGCCTGGAAGAAACTTTATACTTACATATGTGTACAGATGAAGCAGGGCATGGAACATCCTGAAATGGACTTGGGAGATGAGTTTTCTATATCGTGACACAACAGGTCATTATACAAGGCCGGAACAAATGTGTATGAATGTCAAGCTAGTGTTGTGGTGGGTGTTTTCTTTAGACATGTGAATATATCAGCGTAAATATCCTGGACAGGGTTGGCTGGAGTTATTTAATATGCATCCACCAGATAACAAATGATGAGCATCGCCATCATCAACAAGTGATGAATACTCTACATCGTCACAACCAATGACATTCTGGGATTGTTCGCAAATTGAGTGTCTCAGACACTCCGATCCGTGCTTGTAAAACCGTTTAACTTAGACTCACTCCGCGTGAACTGTAAACTGACCACGCCATACAAACAGCGTGATTTTAAAGTGTAGTCGTTTATTTCAGACTTCATTCCATCCGATTTAATATGTCTGTATTTTATAACACATGAATATATCTAACCTTGTGTTATCGTTGAAAACCTACATAACACCTCACAGAGAGCAGGTCCATACCTACCATACATACAAAGTTAATCAGTTTTAACGTAGAATGATCAAAACTCACTCATGTCAAATGCTGAACGAATATGATTTGTAGTTTATCGCTGGTTCATTCCATCATTGTGCTTAAACTCTCGTTAACAAAGTCATATGTAACTGGCCTTAAAGATTTTATAAAAACTGTGCCTTCTTAATAACGGCACAACTTTGTAAGTATATTTTAAAATATCTTCACATCCCTATACAAGCTCGAATTGTTTTTTCACAGATTACCATGAACTGAACCATTTGTCAAGAAGTTAAGATCCCCGACGTTTTAGTACCATAACAAGTTGGACATTCGGTTCAACTCCCCCTATTGTACACCTTTTATTTATCTGTCTTGTGCTTTTGTGTTTATGCTGGTAATTTAATAATTTCTTAATAAAATAAGTATTAGATCAGTTTAAAAATATAGTAGATGATATATGCATCATTTGGAAAAAAACACCAAAAAAAATCCTTCATTGATTTAGCTTACATTAATATGTGATATTTTTATAAGTGTAAGTTCTCCGTTGTATATGTATAGCCAATAGTGCTGAAGTGTCACTGTGACATGATAATCATTTAAACACTATGTTTTCAGTAACATTTCTTTTCGGTTTTGTCTTCAACTCTAGTATATGTAGTAGTTAAACAAAGTAACCCTCTAAATCTGTTTCTTTCCAAACCAGGCCAGTGGCAGATTAAATTCATGAATAAGACAGGCCAGTGTTAAATTAAATTCGTGGATACTAAACCCAGTTAACTGCGTTGTAAGAATTATTGCCTAGTACCATGCTATTATTATTTTCCCCGGTACTTAGTATATACATAATTTTCAACTACACGATTCACACATCTGAAAATATTATTACATACTTTACATTAAAAAATCTTCGAATTTTACCAGTTCACTTAAAAGAAAAAAAACCCAGCAAACCAGCTTTTAATAGTTTTTGTATCACACTGGCCCCCTGAATTCTGCGATCCCGCGGACAAATTTGCAGAATTTGTATCCCAGCGCAGAATTCTCGTACGTCCGCGGAAAATCAATTTTCATGCAGAAAAGTTGCAGAATTTGTCATTTTATGCAAAAAATCACATCACAATGAATATAAAATTCACATTTTGGAAAAAATAAACTGAAGCATTGAATTAGAAAGTTGTTTCTTTAAAGTATAACTGTTGATTGTTTCCATCAACGCAGAACAAATCGAACACGCCACTCTTGACACGTTCAGGAGGATGAGCGCTCCCACTCACCTGCTAGACTGGTTTTTATATTAATTTATAAACGTTTTGTGATAGAAAACGATGGTAACAAGATAAATTGTTCGCGAGCGCTCGCTCTTCTAAATAGGTTAAGGGTTACGGAGTGGTTGTGAGTTATTTAGGTTATGAGAACTGCCGAAAACTCGGAAGTAAATTACACAAGTTTTACGAATGCGGAGTAGGATTCTGTCATTTTATCCTATTTAATATATATGACAATGATATTAGCATATATAAATTGTTTCGTTCGTATTCCTCTATCAACAAGCGACTCTAACATTACTTATTTCTTAACTATTTGATTGGACTACTGAGTCCTGGTGGTATCATAGGAATTTAACTTTGTGAAGAAAAAAACATTTAGTGTAAATTTGTAAGTATTATTTTAAATTTTTATATTGCAGAATTTGCCGTGGAATTTCCCAATTCTTACCACAGAAAATGGCTAATTTTACCGCGGAATTTAATAAATTTACAGGTGAACCAAAGTTCTCCAGATGTTTTGGACCAAAATTAGCTAAATACGTCGTTTTCTCTGATTTTTAGAACAAATCTAAAATTCTCAGTTTTCTCTACCTTTTAGTTTTCCAGGTTAGTGGCAATCCTGTATTATTTCCAAGAGATTAATAAAAAAAAACGAAATTAAGAGAATGTAGTTTTAAAATGTATTTTCAAGATGACGGCTTTATCTCTGTAACATAAACATGGTTCAACGGCTTTCAGCAGAAGCAAACTAATATAATATGGGCAATTGGATTATAAGAAGTCTTTTAGACTTAAAATAGCTACCACCTGGGGCCTTGTGGAGATAAGCTATTTAACTAAAACATCCTTTGAGGGATGTTGCTAGATGTCACATAAACAAAATAAGAATAAAACCAAAGCCGCGAAGGATTTCTGAAAGTGCATATTAAAAAAAGGCGGTGAATATGAAAATGCTACAAAACAACGTAATATATTTAGGTCAGGAATGGTCTTACACTATGGTAGTGACCTCGAATTCAAAACGACCTTATTTGGGACACTTCACAGAGATTAACATAAGATATTACGTCACTGTTAACCTTGACCTTCTTAGTGTAGCAGCTTAATAAAGTCCTGGTAAGAAAGATATCTATTTTCAATAATTAACATAAACAACAGCGATACAGGTGAATATTATTTAAAAAAGTGAAACCTGCAGACTAGCTGTATAATGATTTATTGACCCAGTTTTTCTATTATTATTGCTATAATAATTTGTCTTTCGTTATACTTCAAGTAAATTACATCATCTGCAGTCGACGTAATAAACGGGCAACAGCGGGTTTTCTAAGGATTTTTTTTAAAAATCATTTTGTTTATCTTTCTCCAACAATAATCAGCATGTTATTGTAATAATTACAAAGGAAAACAAATAGATGACGAACTCACACACAGACACGAGCGTTGAAGTTATTGATAGCTCGTGCAAGTTACATAACACACGTTCAATTAAAAACATATATTTATAACGTTATATTATTTCTTTTATTTGTTTTAGCACTTGTTCTTTGTTATGTTTTCAGTATTACCAATATATTATGCATGGGCGTATCCAAAAAGGGTACTTTCCACACATATTAAAACTCACAGTCGGTATGTTGACGTCTGCGGTGTGATTTTGTTTTTGAAATTGTATTTGATCTTAGTTAAATATTACAGCATCTTCCATTTCGCTATAACTTTTATCGAAAAAAGGCGCCATTTCGCCGATGAGATACACTATATTCCGTTACACTCATCTCCCAATTTTGTTTTAGATGCTAGATTTATTCCTGCATGGACGGCTTTTAGAGGTTTATTCTTCTATGTTTACACGTGGTAACATCAATATCACTATTTGCACTTTTGCGCAGGTGTTAAGTGCAGGCTCTGAAGTGTCATTTTATTATACTTTTTGTCAATTTGAGCATAAGCTCCATTGGTGCAGACGTTCAATATGTCTGTGACTAACAGTAGTGGATAAGTTTGGAATCTAAACGAAGATGACGATATTTTTCTATCACAAATTAGCTATATATATACTCAAAATAAGTTAAGGATAAAAAATTGTTGTTGATCGGGGTCTTGCAGAACGGTGGCGATTCTGAATGGCATTAATTGTCCTGAACCTCTGTCATAGTCTACCGATAATGCTTTGGCTTACATTTAGACGGTGAGCCACAGTTCTCCGAGTTTGTCCATCTTGTATCCAGTCAACTTAGTATATTTAGAAACATTATAAAACCAATTTATGAAGTTTTTATTGTCAGTTAAAAAATCTACGCCTGTGAATATGCTATATGAAGAACTGGGGCGTTACCCAATCTCCCTTGATTTTCAAATTAAGAATAACTTTTTGGTTCAAATTAGTAACGGGGAAACATTCAAAGTTATCATTCTTGATCTATAAGTTACTGTTGAATGATTATAATAATGACATTTGCAAACATAAATACAATCTATTTTCGATGATGTGGGATATAGTCATAATTATATGAACGCTTCAGTGTAACCAGATAATAGATGTACATTTGTTAAAACAGCTGATTTGTGCAAAATTACAGAACCAATTTTTACAAACATGGAACGAAAATATTTCTAATTCATCCAAAGCATCGTCTTACAAACTGTTTAAATCTAGTATAGTGTTCGAGACATATTTAACGAATTTACAGAAAAAAATATTGGCTGTCATTATTACATTTTCGCATTTCAAATAATTACCTTCCCATTGAGACAGGTAGATGGAAAAGAATACCATCATATAATCGAATACGTTTATAATAACAAGTAATATAGGAGATGAATTTCATTGTATACTGAATTGCCCTTTTTAAAAAATGAACGAAAAACATTTCTCTCCATGTATTGTTAGTCTAGACCAAATGTATATAAATTTAAAATGATATTATTAACTAAAAAAACTGGTGTCCTTAGAAAACTAGCTATTTTCTGCCACATAATTATGAATATTGTAGTCCCGTGGCTGAAATTCTGTTCTTATTTTACGATTTCTTAACTTTATTTATATAATTTATGTTAATTAATATCAA
>JAULBS010098909.1:0-16378 GCA_032355785.1 Symmetromphalus regularis | reverse complement strand
TTTCCTCTAAAACATATGTCAGAATGACCATATGATTGATGTCCAATAGCCGATGATAAGATAAAAATCAATGTGCTATCCTGTTTGTGGGACAGTGCATATAAAAGACCCCTTGCTGCTTATTGAAAAGAGTAGCCAATATAGCGGCAGCGGGTTTTCCTCTAAAACATACATGTATGTCAGAATGACCATATGATTGACGTCCAATAGCCGATGATAAGATAAAAATCAATGTGCTGTCCTGTTTGTGGGACAGTGCATATAAAAGACCCCTTGCTGCTTATCGAAAAGAGTAGCCAATATGGTGGCAGTGGGTTTCCTCTAAAACATATGTCAGAATGACTGTGATTGACGTCCAATAGCCGATGATAAGATAATAATCAATGTGCTCTAGAGGCGTAATTAAATAAAACAAACTTTACTTTATGTAATGAAACTGATTTAAAACAATCCTCAGTCTATAGTCATCACTAGCCGTAACAAGTAGTTTACTTCAAAGATAAGTTGAAACTTCAAGGTATAATTTGACCCGACTGACACTCTTATTTCAGAAACTTGGAATAGAAAATCCACATAAACTGAATGTAAGTATATAGTGTGTGCTATGTTTGTATGTCTGTCTTTAGGAAAGAAATTTCATGGCATTTGTTTATTTATTGTATTTGTCATGCTTTAAGTAATAAATATGGTTATACAAGAAAGACTAATCAATTACTCGTATCTGTGTGCATTAGCAGATCCAGAAGGGGAGTCCAGACCCCCCACCACCCGCCTCCTACTCTTGAAGATTTTTCTTTTTTAAAAATATATTTTCTAAGTAGAAGAACGTGAAAATTAACCATTTCTCTCCCATCCTATTCACCCATCACAATTGGACACACACACACCCTTTCAGAAATTCTGCATCCGTGCCTGGTGTGGATATGAAAATCCAAACATGAGATAAAATATTAACTTGTCAGTACTCATTGGTTTTGGATTTTCGTGAATGCCAGCTAATTTAGTATTGTTTGTCTTGCTGTCGAAGAACAGAAAATCTAAGCACTATCAGAACATTTTGTTATACAAAATTCAGGGAACATTTTGTTCAGTATCACTTCTATACAAATTTCAGAGATTGCTATACAGTTCTAACACAAAATCAGCTCTCGAAATTCAGGTCATTCAGGCCTGTGGAATTAGAAATTTTATTAATAGCCAACCTGGATAGTAAATCCACTAGTCTGCAGTTATTATCACTAGCCCAAGGTTTTATTAAAATCTTAAGGCCACTTTCATTTGTCATATATAAAACTAACCAATCGTCAGCACAGTTTTACTTTGCAACTGAAACAAAAAAGGGGAAAATAAAAATAACTGTAATTTGAAAACAATAAAATTTTCTATTGGAAATTGCAAACTATGATTTATCACACAATGTTCAAGTTTCTTAATGACATGTGCATAGCAAAAAAACATAAAGATGCGGTGCCTGAGAATATGCTATAAATAAACAGAAAGCGGGGATTTCCGAACTTGGCCTCTTTTTCGCACTGTTAGAAAAGTTAAAATGGCAACGGCTTTGCGTTAAAGAATGTATGACACGATACGGTATAAAAAAAAGTTTTATGAAGTCAGAAGTAAAAATCACAGAAATCAAAAATCACAAGTAGCCCAAAGTGCTAGTGGATTTTGATGTTTATTTGCCCGGCAGGTTTTTTCACCATTTTGGGTGAGTGGGCGAGTGCATTTCCGCAGCCCTCGTCATCTTGCAATGGCCATTTAGTTAAAATAATAACAAAGTGAATACTTGATAATGATAAAAATATTGTTGCAGATAAATTTTGCAACAGCACTGCTGATTGCCTTGGAGAATTTCGAGGGCTGCAAAATGAGTAATTCAATTACTAATTGTTAATCAGTTCACACTGTTTAGTGATTGTTGTAATTCAAATTTTAAAAACAAAATGTTTATTGTGGACTTAATGTATTTTATTTTAATTTGTTTCCCTCTAGCCTCCCAAGAGTGATGATTTGTGTGTTGTGTGTTACACAAGTGGAACAACAGGTAGGCATATAGTTTTAAAGGGTTAATTTTCAACAGGAAAGTGTCTTGTTTAAAGTATTATGGTTTGTCTTTTAGTTTTTCATCTTGTTCCTTAAAAGGTCAGTATTGATGTTTCATAAAATTGGAATGGATGATTCGTCGAATTGGTTAGCCATCATCAGATTTTGACAAATAGTTTTGTTTTTTAAGTTATCTCACTGTGTACTATCTTTATTTAGTGAATGACCAGAGTGAACATGGCTGTTAAGCATGAAGTTAGGATTATAAGACTATTTTATACTTGGTGGTGGTGGACAGGGAAATCCCACCTGAAGGGTACTAAATCAGGTGAGAACCTAAGGCTTGCCGAGGGTTTTTACCATATTTTGTGACCCTAAGTGTGGGATTTTACTATCCACAAGCACCCAATATAAAAGAAACTTTTTCTCTCATTCTTTTCAGAAGAAAATGGGTAAAATCAAAGTAAAACTGAAAAAAGGAAGCCATTTTTTAATAACTTCAATTTTTTTATTTTACAGTATATTAACATGTAAACTATTTTTAAATTCTCTATATACGAAAATGGCAAACATCATTTGCGTGTAAAAATGAACAGCAACACTTACAATTCTTCAATATTTCTGTTTACTATATTGAAATTCTTCTACTTTGTGTAAATGTAAACCGTCCATTCAAGTTATCAGTTAAGATACGAATTACTTTTCTTAATTATAAAATTGACGGAATACACGAGAATGAGACATTCACGTAAACAGCTCATACGAGGCTAAGTGGCAGCAGTGGTTCACTTATATGGGGAAGGAGGCACACGTGATTTGACATGTAAGATAGAAATTTCTTTCATAGCTTTCTTTCATTGGATAACTATCTTACATATGTAAGAATGTGATAAAATAGCAGTCTTCCATGAAGTGTATATTGATATTACATAGCTGTAAATCTGTTCAATAATATAACATGGGGAAGTCAGTAGATGTAAAGTTATATATGAAAACCACAATAACAAAATTGTTTTGAGAGATAAAGTAAATCTGTTTGAAACATACATTGTTTTGAAATTTGGTAAATTTACTGCATCTGATTGGCTGATCAAAATAAACAGCTTGTCAAATAAATGCATGCTGATCCAAGGCACTTGATGACAACAAATACACTATTTATTGAAATTGGTCACATTATGGTTTTTCAAGAACAGTGGCGATATATTGTTTTTGTTATACATAACTATTAGATTAACTAGTATTACATTATAGAATATGTTTGCAGGTTTGCCTAAGGGAGTTCTACTAACCCATGGTGGTGGTGTGGCCGTTGCTACAGCATGTACAGTACAGGTGGTAAGCACTCAGTTTGATAATGGACTTAATATGATGTTACTTTAACAATATGTTCGTGTTAGTATGAGAGAGGAACACCACTGTCATCACACTCTGGGCTGATTTCTTAGTGTGTTTGCAAGGCATACAGACCATATGTTATTTATGCTGCACATTTCACGTTCAGATTTCAATAATAGTGCGACAGGCAACCCACTCAAAACCTGAGGTTTTTGTGACAGAATATAACCC
The DNA here is from genome assembly GCA_032355785.1 of Symmetromphalus regularis. Classification (NCBI taxonomy): domain Eukaryota; kingdom Metazoa; phylum Mollusca; class Gastropoda; order Neomphalida; family Neomphalidae; genus Symmetromphalus; species Symmetromphalus regularis. The sequence goes on along the minus strand of JAULBS010098909.1, from coordinate 12,763 downwards.
AAGCAGGTGAAAAGTTATCAATTAGAGGATCTGGGTTGAGGTTTTCAGTATGTTTCGTAACCCTGGAATAAACCTTGTTTTCAGTATAACTTGGTTTTCGGAAATCCTGGCATGAGAAATGGCCCTATGTGGCTGATGTTTTCAGCTGGTATGAGCAAGGGATCTTTTCTACAGACAAGATAGAAAGGGTTCAAGTGGTCATTAAAAATCTTGAAAAGTTTTGAAATTTGCAAAAACTTTTCACGGTCCTTGAAAAGTTTTGAAATTTTGTTTAAAACTGAAAAGTCCTAGAAAAGTTTTGAAATTTCAACACTGGCCGAGATTTTTTCAATCATGCTTACCTGAATGTGAGCAATCATTTCTTGTGATGCATTAAGTCCTTGAAAACCACGTTTTTCACCATTGAAAAGATTTGGTTTTTTCCTCCCTAAAGAGTATAAACACTCTTTTTATGCAGGTAGAACATTCAGTTTTTCCAGATTTCAAATTTAACTCATGGCAGTGTGATACATTTGTACATTTTTACAGATTTGTGTGTAAAAAGTCTTTAAAGTTTTCAAAATGTCATGGAAATGTTCTGAAATTTGATTCTTGGAAGTCCTAAGTAACCCTGGATAGATTGCATAACACTCTGCTGTATTGGATTACATAATAATTTAAATACACTCTAAGACAGTTAGTAGGTTTATTGTTATTTGAGTTATCAGTATTGTTTTTTTTTAGTGTTTGTCTCATGTTTAGTGGCTTATTTTTCAGTCTCGTTCTGGTGTGAACATTCAAGCATCAGATGTCATGATTTCTTATCTACCCTTGGCACATTCTTATGAAAGAATATTAGAGGTTTGTTGTATTTCACTCAGTGTGCAATTTTTTGTTTATTGTGTATGTTTAAATGTTGGTAAACATTAAGGCCTGTAATTGTTTTTACTATGTTTACAAACCTGAAAATCATAAAAGTGACATAAATATAAAATATTATTTAGATGTTATTTATTTTTTACCTCCACCATTGTAAAACAAAATAATCTATTTTAAACTGAGCCAGACCAAGGACTGATTAAAAAAAAAAATAGTAATAATAAATATATAATTATTATTATTATTTTTTTAGACCTGCTGCTATTTGCGTGGAGCGAGTGTGGGCTTTTTTCAGGGGGATGTTAAAAAGCTAATGGATGATATCAAAGAGATGAAGCCGACAGTATTTCCTACTGTACCCAGATTACTCAACAGGTTTTATGACCGGGTAATAATCACTTAAATCTTTTTACTTCATATTACAATGTTTGGGTTTTTAGCAAGTATGGAGACAGTACTGCTTAAATCACATAGGAATGTATACCTAATGCCATATGAGTCTAACGGTTGGTTGGTTGATTGTATTTATTTTCGTACTTATATCCAATTAAGGTTCAAGCATGCTGTCCTGGACACACAACTCAGCTTCCTGTGCTGTCTGTCAAGGACAGAGGTTAGTGTTAATAGGAGACATGAAACCCGCAGCAAGGGATCTGTTATATGCATACCATATAGTACATACAACAGCCTTTGTTAAACCATTTGTGGACCACTGGTTGGGATAAGTGGTATACACCTACACACTGAGTTTTGTGAAGCACTCATTGTGGGTTGGAGCCGGTATCGAGATTAAAAATCCCATGCCTTAACAGACGTTTGATTCCAGTACCTACCATACACCAGTCTGATAGCTTAACTACTGCACTACTAGGGTCAATATGAGTGTAATGTTCTCCTCAGCTATTTATGTTTAATCTGTGACACTGGCAGTCTGTATGTCTTAGTTGATTGGCATGTTGGGCTAATTAAATGTTCAATTGGGAGTCTTTATAACACATTAATGTTTCACCTCAAAATTGTCCATGGTGCTACCTTTCAACACGTTGCTAATAAAACTAATTATCATAACTTAATTTTTTAAAAAGTATTGTTTTAAAAAAATATTTTATTACAGAATCTGTTTTTCTGCATATTGCATCCTAATTAAAAGCATTAATAAGTAGTAAGATGCATTCATGTAATAGATCGTTTTAAAATCCTACTTGAAATTAGTTAAATAATTAGATAGGGCTAGCAGTTTATTCTGTACCATTCCCTATGTTTATATAACATTTAAAATAAATATTATTTTTTTGTTATTACTTGCAGGTGATGAGTGGAATAAATTCAAATCCTATTAAAAAATTTCTTTTCAACTTCGCTTTGCAAGAAAAGCAGAAAGAATTAGAAAGGTAAATGGAAGAAACAGCTTAATATGTTAAACTTGTATTAGCAGATATGTAAGAGAGAATCCAAAAATGTTTTCTTACGATGTGGAGTGCCAGAATGTCTTGGAATCATGCAGGTCGTTTCTACATGTTATTACTTATTACATGTGTGTGTGAAATTGACATTCAATAATGACATCAGCAAAAGAGATAGACTTGAGGAAAGATTTTCTTGAATTTACTCTATTTTGTCATTCCTTAGCACTATATTGTAAACACAAAGTAGGAGTCTGTAATACAATTGAAATTGCCAGCGGCAATTAGCAGTCCTGCGAAGTTTTTAATTCTCAGTTGCACTTTTTTTTCCGTGGAGGTGTATTTTTTTATTATTTTTTTTTTAAATAAAGTATACTTTACGCTAAAATTTCTTTGGAAAATGCTGTGGACACTATTTCTCCACAGCATTTATTTTGTCATGCAAGAGTTGATAATAATAGAAATTAGTTTATAATTAACAAAGTATCAGAAAACATTCATTTTTGTTTCTGATTTTTATGTGACAGTATATTTGTGTAAAACAGCTTGTAAGAGTATTTTTAACTGATGGTAATTTTCTCCTGCTTTTAGCATTAGATTTTTGTGACAGGTGAAATCACAGCTTTTAAAAAATCTTTTTGTCTACCTCAGCGTGTAGGGAAATTGACTGGTTCTGCTTGTTTGTAGAGGAGTGATAAGAAAAAACAGTATGTGGGACCAGTTGATGTTCAAAAAGGTTCAAGATGGTCTTGGAGGTCGGTGTCGACTGATCGTCACAGGATCAGCTCCACTGTCACCAAAAGTTCTCTCTTTTCTCAGATGCTGTGTGGGTTGTGCAGTAAGTTTCATTTGATAAATTACCATTTTAAAAATTACAAATTCTCTTTACAGCAGACATGATTTTCTCTTTACATCTCATGACACATTTAATTCCATTTTAGGCCAGTTCTTTTATTATTCGTTTCACAAACCCACTAAATCTACATTTTGCTAAAATAAAATTTAAAGTTAAAATTCACTCTTATTTTATTTCTGTCGACTGTCCTGAATGCTTGAAAAAGAAAAAAGAAAAAACCTGCACCATTGTTTAAACAAAAACTTTAAATTTACACTTTGAAGTTGAATAATTTCTTTTCATAGTGGTGAATAAAGTATGCAGGCATATGACCAATTAAATGAAAAAAACTGGTAAAATTAATTTTATAATAAATTTTATTTTCCTCACCCAAGGCATTTTTTGCCCTCCCTCTTACCCTAATAGAAATAAAAAATTAAAAAATCTCTGCCCTTATTATTGTTTAAATTGTGTTGTGGCTTTAAATTGGCAAACACGTCTTCATAATTTGCATGTCATGATCTTGTGTTTCTATTAAAGATTTGAATTTTTTTTTTTTTTTCGCTTTTCATTGATTTCTGAATTTCATCTTCATTGTAGATTTTAGAAGGTTATGGTCAGACAGAGTGCCATGCTATTGCCACGCTGCAGTTAGTTGGAGATTCCAGCATAGGTTTGATCATTATTATTTATCCCTCTTTGTTTTGTTCTTGTATTAAGCCTATTGGATGATCAGCAATGTGACTTGTGTAAATGTAGAATTATGTCAAGCAGAGTGAGTATCTTGTATTAAGCCTATTGGATGATCAGCAATGTGACTTGTGTAAATATAAAATTATGTCAAGCAGAGTGAGTATCTTGTATTAAGCCTATTGGATGATCAGCAATGTGACTTGTGTAAACGTAGAATTATGTCAAGCAGAGTGAGTATCTTGTATTAAGCCTATTGGATGATCAGCAATGTGACTTGTGTAAATGTACAATTATATCAATCAGAGTGAGTATCTTGTATTAAGCCTATTGGATGATCAGCAATGTGACTTGTGTAAATATAAAATTATGTCAAGCCGAGTGTTTAAGTATCTTGTATTAAGCCTATTGGATGATCAGCAATGTGACTTGTGTAAATATACAATTATATCGAGCAGAGTGTTTAAGTATCTTGTATCAAGCCTTTTTTGAAAAAAATAATATGTGAAGTGAGTTATCCTAAACACCTCCTAATGAAAGGAAGAGCTCATTCTCGTTTATTTTCCATTAAATATAGCCTTTGACCATAGTCTCTGGCATCTACTTTCATTTAAAAAAAATTCAGCTGTTTTTCTCATTTGCCATTCTTATCGACATAATTAATTGCTAGACCTAAAGGAAAATAAATTCAGTTTTGTTTCTCATGTCTGTTAATGTTTATTGTTTTATCAGCTTTATACAGAATCAGATTCCTTCAAAGGACAAATTTGTTTTAAAAAATGTTTATTATTAATAAGTTTTTCAAATTTGAATATTTGAATGATATTTTTGCAGGGAATGTTGGACCACCATTGGTATGTAACCAAATCAAGTTGATAGATGTTCCTGAGATGAACTACTCAACAGCAGATAATAAAGGAGAGGTAATTTATTTCTGTGCAGATATTTTTCCATTTCATACTGGTATTCTGCTTATAGCACTTTAACTTTTAGACTACTGAATTTTCACAAACAGGTTGAGTGGGTGTTTGTAAATTGCTTTCCTTCACACATTATGAATGGAAAACACAACAAAAACCTAAAATAACTGATGTGTTTGGACTAAATATTGTTATTATTGTAATTTTTATTTATTGTAGTTGTGGTTTTTGCAATATTTATTGGCACATTTCTTGCGCTCAAAAATCAAAAAAGATCGCTATACATGCAAGCTATTATAATTAGGTGTTGGCTATCTTCCCCAATATCTTCACCTGCCCTGTTACATTGGCCAAAGTTTGTGCACAAATGAAAATTAAATTCCTAAATTCAAATAAAATTTCATCACAACTGAGCCATGTTACTTGGTAACCTAGCTACACTGAAAATGATGGGACAACGTGATCAGACAGATAATTTTCGTTCCAAGTATATTGTTCATAATTTTTTGTAATAGCTGTATTTGCTTTTTGTTATATTTTCCATGCTATAATTTATCATAATCTTTGTTTGTTTAACATTAAAAGTTGAAATAATAGCCTGAGAACATTGTTTTTAACAGGTGTGTGTCAGAGGGATCAATGTGTTCAAGGGATATCTGAAGGACCCAGACAAAACCAAGGAGTCATTGGATGAAGAGGGATGGCTCCACACAGGAGACATAGGAGAATGGACAGCAGTAAGTGTGCTTGTATTAGTTCGTAACAGGAGCAGGATGTAGCTCAAGTGGTAGCGTGTCCGCCTGTCAAGCAATCGGTCATTCGATCGATCCTTCTCAGTGGACCCATTTGCAGTTTGGGTTATTTTCCATTCTAACCAGTGGTTCACTGGTTCATCAAAGGCTGTGGTATGTGATGACCTGTCTATGGGAAAGTGCAAATAAAAGACCCCCTGCTGCTTATCAGAAAGTATAGCCTATGTGGTGGCAGCAGGTTTTCCTCTAAAGAAATATGTCTGAATGACCATATGTTTGACGTCCAATAGCCAATGATAAGATAAAAATAAATGTGTTCTAGAGGCATTGTTAAATAAAAAACAAACTTTAGTTTATAAAATAATGGTTTTTCATTCTTAATAACTATATTAGACTGACTTCTGAATTCCTTTAAGAATTATTTTAGTGACAATTCTGGATTAATTTTTAGAAAAATCAGTTTGATTTTGATCAAATATTGTGACTTTAAAACTTAACTTATTCCCAAATTTAACCATTCTTAAAACTTCTGTGAATCAGTTTATTTTTATGTTTAATTGCAGTCTGGGTGTTTGAGGATAATAGACAGAAAGAAGCACATCTTCAAATTATCACAGGTGAGAATCATGCTAAGTTGAAATATTCCAGTTAAAAATACACGTTTTAAAATATTTATTCTCGTGTGGTTGCACTCATTCATGGTTTATTGCTTTTTATTGACAGGGAGAATATATTGTTCCAGAAAAGATTGAGAATATTTACATACGTTCATCTTTGGTTGCCCAGATGTATATTTATGGTGATAGCTTAAAGGTAAGTTATTGTGGCTTGAATTAAAATTGACTGACAGGCCAGAATATTTGAATAATTTTATGTAAATCTTGGCTAATTCTGATTTACTCCGCTAATACTCATATTAATTGATGTTTATAATCCACCATATTTTTTTAAATTATTATTATTTTGATACCTATTGCCTGACCCATCGTAAACAGACTATGAATTTATTTAACTTATCACTGGTAATTACATTGAATGAATAAATTGTAATAATAGACATACCTCAGTAGGTGACAGAAGTATTGATTTTGTGATTTTCCTTTAATTGCTTGCAAATAATACATGGGCATAATATTTTAAAATATTATACATGGTCAACAGTCGTTTCTAGAAGTGGTGGAGGAGGAGCCATAGGGCTTTGTGGAAGTGGGGGGCGCAGAACTGAGGGCTTTGGGGGGAGGCATACTAGTACCCCTATAATTCTTTTTCGAAATTCCATGTTTTTGAAATGGCTTTTCCGGCTAAAACGTTCAAACTATAATGGACCCCTGTGTACTTCTGTATATTTGCACTAAGACCACATGGCTAAGTGTTACATTGATATGATAAAACGAAAAATTGAAAAAATATTATTTAGGCATTTTAATTTTTCAAAGCAAAATTATATAGGCATCCACCCATCCAAAATGTGAGGGGGATGTGTTCCTCACAGAATTTACACTACTACTATTATATTAGAAATAACTACAGGCTGACTTCTTTATAATTATTTCACTCGTGTCATTGTTTCCTTTACAGTCAGCACTGATTGGAGTAGTAGTTCCAGATCCTGAAGTTTTAGTGAAATTTTGTGAGGAAACGTTGAGTTTGAAACTACCAATAGAGAATTTAGTCAAACATCCTGTAAGTATTAAAATTATTTGTGTGAACATGTAAGTAATAAGTGAGCCTCAGTGGTTCAGCGGTGGGAGACTGGACTCTCAAGCTGAAGACAGTGGTTCAAAACCCGTTGGAGGATTGCTCACACTTCACTAAGTATCAAAATTACTAAATGTTTGATATGCAATAGCAAATGATTAAAAAAGCAATGAGCTCTTGTGGTATCATTAAACAAACAGACAGACAAACAAATAAACAAGCAAACAAACAAGAGTGTAAGTAATAAATACAAATTTATTCAAATTTTCTAAGATGATTTCAGAGCTCCATTACAAAATTGTTCTGGAATACTAAAATTTGAAGAAAAAGAAGATTTCTTTTCAGTCAGATTTGCCTCTTTGCCCATTACTTTGTAAAATATTTTCTTGACACATTTATAAAGCTTTTGAGCCAGGCTTAGACACTAAACCGCCCTAACTTCGAACATAGCCCTAACTTAGGACACACCAGGTAAAACAGATTATTACAAACATGTCATGTAACAGTCATGAATAAAATCGATTTAAACAATAACCACATGTTTTGGGGTATTTTTTATTCTAATGAGTGCCACTTAGTTGCATTAGTCTAAGTACCCAGTGAGTTTAAATGCACTCGATACGTCGATAAGAATGTGACTGCTAAATTCTGTTTATAAAACAAGTTTGACAGCTTGGACAATTCAGGTGAGTTATAAACATTTAATTAAAACAAAGATGGAAATACCTATTTATTTACACTCATATTAATTATTTAAAAGTTCTATGTAAAAATATAATTATTTTTTTGTTTATGTTCAAAATATTACGGTAAGAATCAAGTGTCCGATGTTTGGCCGTAGCATATTGGCTGCCATCTTGTTACTAAAAATATAGTACAGTAATGGAGTTAGACGTAATGGAGTGACGTCATCATGTTTTTAACAAGAAAGTGTCCAAAGTTAGGGCGGTCTACCCTAATGAAAAATAGATTTTATTAAAGGCATTTGGTCACTCATTTCTGAGACCAGACGTGTTTGCTTTTTTAGCAATCTAAGTCAAAGGTTTTAGCTGATACGTTTGGTCCCTTTCATGATGACATGATTCAGGTTATCCAACTGTATTTCACTTCATATATGATGGAAAACTGGTAAACAGTCACGTGCTTTGATTCATGCTTTTGGCAAACAAGTGTAACTTCCCAGAATGAACATTCTTTGATGGTTTCGAGTATACAGCGACAATAATTCTACATGTATGTCTACAGAAGACTATGCTACATAGACATACAAAAACACCATGATAATTTTGTCAAAAGTGTATTTTATAGTTGCCATAAATATTATGATGTTTGAATGAGAAGGTATCATAAAAAATAAAAAAACACACTAAAATACTTTAAAAAAAAAGTTTTTTTAAAAATGGCAAATTCCGTTTCAGTTACTAAATTCCACGATTCTGTCCGTTTTTCGGAAACCACATAAAATCATCCTATCTACACTTAGCTACATATTTCCTCCATATTTCTAGAGATTATTTATATCTAAAATTTCAGAAATAGGAAAATACTGAATGTTGTCTTAACTCCCATTAATTCCCCTTGACATTCATATAGAGCAAACCATATTTTCTATTAGATTTTATAAAAAAAGTTGTAAATATTTTAACAGGATGTTAAACAGGCAATCTTGAAAGACCTCCAGGAAGTGGGCAAAAATGCTGGTCTGTCTTCACTTGAACAGGTAAAGTGAGAATTTTGTTTCCATTTTGTTCTCAAATTAGAAAGCGGTCTTTAAAAAGAACACAAATACTGTACCAAATGTAACATTAATTTAGTTCTTATTAAGTTTGTTGGAAATGTATGACATTTTGGATTAACAGTAATGAAATTATATAATTAAACATGGCGTGGCTGTTAATCACAACTTTTGCTATTTATGATTGGAATATAAATATGAGGAACAAATTATAGTGGTGGAAGTGTGACGATATTTTTAAAAAGAAATGCTGAGTAAGATATTTTAAATTTCTAAAGTCATTGGATATGATCCTTTGGTTAGAAGGAAGCATTACAAACCAAAATTGGTTCAGGTTATGGACTTTTTCAAAATGGTTACTTCAGTGATAACGTGTTCAAATATAAACTGATGAGAAATGTAATAAAAGTTAACTCTTTAGGGTGTATCAATTTTTTGCCTACAGTATTAGGGGTGAAACGATATGGCCGAAACCATATTGAGATACAGCAAACCCATATTGCAATACAGTTTGATTAATTACCAAGATGTACTAAAGTCATATTTTGATACTATCATACTAATTACTAAACATATCTCATGCATGTTGACCTGTAGCAATTTCTGATGAAAAAAGAATATATAGACACAGTAGATTTATGTTTTAATTAAGTTTAACAGTTATTTTTATAACTTATTGTCATAGTCATAGGTTTTATGGATGGATATTTCATTATGTAGGTATATCATGATACATAAAACCATATCGTGGTATGTATTGCACTAGGCAAGTATTACAATATACCAGTATATCATTGCACCCCTATATAATATCGCTAATAAAACAAGCAAAAAATAGAAATAGAGAATACTAAATCTTATAAAATCTTGATTGCTTGTCATTGCTAACTTTATTTGTTATGTTATAATAATTCTTTTCAGGTGAAAGATGTCTACATTTACCCGAAGCTCTTTTCTGTTGAAAATGGTTTACTAACTCCCACATTCAAAGCAAAACGTCATGAACTGAAGAAGTACTTTGAACCACAATTACATGATATGTACAGTAGATTACCGTGAACGTGATGTGTGTTTGTCTGAATGGACAATCCTGTGTTACTGAAAGAAAAGAAATGTGTTGTTTCTAGATGGCCTACAAACTGAAACTTTGAAATTGTGATGCTTTGTGTAACATGTATTAGCTCTGATTGCAGTGCATGGCTTTTTAAAGGCAAGATGGCTTCCCTTCTGAAGATGAATAGTCTATTTAAATCTGTCAACTCATTGTATTTGTAACATTTTTATTATATTCTGTATATTGGTAGTAAATACAGACCAATATAATTAAACTATGAGATTTTTAGATTGTAAACTATATTTTTTTTCCTTTTAGAGCCATTTTTCTTCTTAGCATATTTCATTATACGGTTTGTTAGAAATATTATAATTTGATTTGGTTTGTAATTGACAGTTATTTAAAAACATAAGTTCAATACAAAACATTTATTATAATTTGTTAAATTCATTAAAGGGTACACATTGGTGGTAATGAATGTAGAAATATTACAATGGCTATACATGCAAAAATTAGATTCACGAAAGTTCTGACTTGTGAGAGTTTTTAACAGCACAGACTTCAAGATATGCCTGAGATGCTTTTATTAATAAGCTCTGAAATGTTGAGAAATACACGTTCCTGTAATATAAGTTAATGGGTTATTCATAATTATAGACATTTATCTGTCATAACCCATGAAATTGACCATGGTAATCGGCAATGCAATGGAGATTGCTGCAGAGATTTTTTTTTTTCCGCAGCACTTTTTTTCCAAAGGTTAATCTTTTTTCAAGGTGTATTTTTTTCTTATTATTAAAAATAAAGTATACTAATACTTTACGCTAAAATTGCAGTGGTCACTATTTCTCCAGAGCATTTATTTTGCAGTGGACATTTTCTTTATTGCAGGGGTTGCTGTTGTACACAGCATGTATACTGTTCAAAATAAGTAGGTGATATTTGTATTCCAATGTGAATAAGCAATGAATGAAACATGGGCAGCACCAAGCTGATACCTATCCATGCAAGAACAAGTGTGGGATATAATCAGGCAATATCAACAGTGTTCAAGACTTTTTGCCAGATATAGGTACCACACTACAGGAATGGGACAGCATACACCCAAATTGTTTTTGGATGCTTAAGGAACCATAGTTTGAAGAAGCCATTATTAAGGAAAGTATTAATATTAAACCTTGAATTTCACAATATCTACATTTACTACCTATCAGACTTTGATTTGGCTATAGGTTGGTATCCTGACGTAAACATTTGATTACAATGTCATGTCACATCACGTGTAAATGTGACAATTGTGAATGAATATTAGGTTGAGTTTTTAGTATAATATTTGACATGAAGTATGAAGTTAGGCATGTATTCCTTCTCCACTTCAAATTATCCACATTAGTTGATTGTTGTTTTACATTCGCACATTGTCTGTGGCTCATATCAGGAGATTCCAGTTTCTGTTAAGTGTTTCAGCAAATGTATATTATGTATTATTTCCGTCAGTAGTCTGAAAAACATTCCAACTAGATTTTTTTTTTAATATAGTCTTTGTGTTGTTTACTCCCAAGAGTTAGCCAGTATGCTTGTGTTTGTATTCCTGGTTTAACTGAAGCCAGTGACATAAAGCTAACTGATAGCTAAATTGTATGTGGTAACAAATGAACAAAAGTAATTGTCTGTCAAAAAGAATGTGTTTTCAGAATTAGTTATAACCTTATTATATACTAATCTTCAGAACCAAAAGGGTGTAAGTTGGGGTAGCAGATAATGAAGAAAAGGGCCAAAGGTTCCGAAGCAGCAGTTTGGTCTGGATATTAAATTATATGTTGTGATAAACATCTTTGTAGATCCTAAAGTTATGCAACAAGTGTTATTGACACTACAGTTGGGATATACCACAATAATGCATGATTTCAATTAGACATGTCGTACATTGTATGCAATAAATACACTTGTTTTACATGACATTTTCTTTTCTTAACATCCCTGTTAGATTTTGAGTAGTATGTCATCCATTGTTCACAATAAATGCACTTATTTTACATAGTATTACATATTTTTTCTTAATATCCCTGCCATAAGTTTATAGTACTTGTCATGACTACTGATATTTAAAATTGATATTTAAATAGGTTATATGATGTATATCATTTAGTTATATAATATGAAAATATATAAATTTTTATGTGACAGACTAAAGTTAACTTTAGGTCTGCTTGTTTCATCCCTGATTATGAGAGCAACAAATCCTGGCTAAAAGGAGTACAAATGAAGTTTGAAAAAAGGTGTTAGAAAAAATTAAGTGCCTTATTGAAATTTACTTTTGTTGCAGAATAACTAAACAAATTTTTTTTAAGCAGTCACTCAAAGGAGTAACTGAAAATAGCCTATTCAACATCTGCTTGATACAGGTTGCATTGTACTAAATTATCTGATTTGAGAGAAAATAAAGATGACCTTTTAAGACAGGCGGCTGTTTAATACAGGTTAAATTGTACTAAATTAGCATTGAGAGAAAATAAAGGTGATCCTTTATGACAGGTGGTTGCTTAATACAGGTTAAATTGTACTAAATTAGCATTGAGAGAAAATAAAGGTGATCTTTTATGACAGGTGGCTGCTAAATATAGGTTAAATTGTACTAAATTAGCATTGAGAGAAAATAAAGGTGATCCTTTATGACAGGTGGCTGGTAAATATAGGTTAAATTGTACTAAATTAGCATTGAGAGAAAATAAAAGTGATCCTTTATGACAGGTGGCTGCTAAATATAGGTTAAATTGTACTAAATTAGCATTGAGAGAAAATAAAGGTGATCCTTTAT
>JAULBS010098898.1:0-16378 GCA_032355785.1 Symmetromphalus regularis | reverse complement strand
AAGTTTGTTTTATTTAACGACGCCTCTAGAGCACATTGATTTTTATCTGATCATCGGCTATTGGACGTCATACATGTGTCATTCTGACATATGTCTTAAGAGGAAACCTGCTGCCGCCATATTCCTTCCGATAAGCAGCAAGGGACTTTTTATATGCACCGTTCCACAGACAGCACATACCACAGCCTTTGATAAACCAGTTGTGGACCACTGGTTGGAAGGGAAAGTAGCCCAAACAGCAAATGTGTGTACAAATATACACATCCAGTGGAGGATCTAAGGGGCTACAGGCACCCTTAAATTATGCAATAAAAAATTTAATTTTTTTTTTTTATTTTTAATGTTAAAGAATCCTCGGTCCCTCTCCCAATGGATTTTCTCGATCTGCAACTGATACTTCATGCAAGGAAGTTTAGTCCACACCACTTATGTTGAATATAGCTACATTGTATCTCAAAGACTTCAGGTTATTTTTATAATCTTGATTTATTTAACGATGTCTCATGAGTACATTGATTTTTATCTTATCATCATTCTGACATTTTTTTTAGAGGAAACCTGCAGCCACCACATAGGCTACTTTTTCTGATAAGCAGCAAGGGGTCTTTTATATGCACTGTCCCACAGACAGGACAGTACATACCATGGCTTTTGATGAACCAGTTGTGGACCACTGGATGAAACGGAAAATAGCCCAAACTGTAATTGGGTCCACTGAGAAGGATCGATCAGACACAATCTTGATCAGAAATATAAAATAGAAAAATAATCTGTACAAAAGCTGTGAAATTATTTGGATAATTTTAAACAGAAAATATTAGGTTAAAAAACTCACATTTTTCACAATAACCGTGCAGTTATCTGGCCTTGTCGAGCCACTGGATCCTCGCCTATCATTCACATTGTAATTTCCATAATGACCTGAATCCCCTGAGTTGTTTGACATTCCAGTCGATCCGAGATTCGATGATCCCCAGGCACCCATGGTGCTGTTCATCATGTTGTTGTTCATAAGTGAGCCCCCCATTCCACTCATCCCCATGGATTCCTTCATCCCGCCACCCATACCTGACCCAAGATTAGACGACATGCCCATCCCCGAGTTGAAGTTGTCTGACATCCCGATACCACCGCCCATCCCTCCGAGATTGCTTCCCATTCCCATGCCCTGGGACATACCACTCATTCCTCCGCCAAGCCCCATGGAACCACCGAGACCACTTGATCCACTTCCCATGCCACCCAGCCCTCCAGACATGCCACCCATACTGCTTGATAAGCCACCAACGTTTCCAGACATGCCGCCCATATTGCCAGACATACCTCCCATATTTCCACTCAGCCCTCCGGACATGCCCATACTAGACATCCCTCCACCTAAGTCCATAGACCCCATTCCACCCATGCCTCCAAGTCCTGACATGCCGCTCAGACCACCCCCCATACTGCCACCACCACCACCACCTCTCATGCCACCATCCATACCTGAAAAAAAACAAGATTTTTTAAAAAAATAAATATTTAGGTTTTCTTTCTTTTTTAATTACAAGGTTTATGGATCAAAAGGCCCAAAAAATTCTATAAAAAATTGTTTTGTTTTGTAGATTGAGGAGTTTTTGTTTTAGCTCTGGGGTGAAGGAGTGGGTGGGCTGGTTTAATAGCATAAAATACACTTCATCTTTACAACAAATGGCACAGCCATATGTCTTGAAATCAAATTCAGTGTCTTAAATAGTAAGTTAAGTATTTACTTACCAGGCATTTGTGACATGTTTTGAAGAGGAGCTCCACCAATACCAAGCCCCATGCCTATAGACTTCAAGCCACCTGAAAATACACATCCACATACCTCACAGCAAATTTAAAAAATAATACATATATTATTAAGTAATCTCATCTTGGTTTGCTGTGATGCAGTTAAAAACATTTATAGGACTGCATTCGTTCTCACTGACATACACATTGGAAAATTCATATTAGAGAGATTAATTTATAGAAAAGATAAATGAAAAGTAATAATATCAGAATTGGTTTCTCCATGATCATTTATAAATAGCATAAATTGTAAAGTTACTTTTAATACAAAATAGCTTTTTTATATATATATATATATAATAAAGTTACTTTTCAAAGAAAATATAATTATTTTTCATACTTAAATTAAAGCCTAAAAATAATTTTTGTATTTCTATATTTACAAAAAGGGACAGACTAATCATATTTTAAAATATTTCATTAATCTTTTCTTTTTTTCAGCATCAAAATATTTTCTATATTTAATGACAGACAGTATTTTCATCAAGATATTTTTTGAACTAAAAATGAATGAATTCTACAATCAGTAAGTTTATAACAGTATTGCACAAATCATAGCGACCCAGATAAAAATATTAAGTTAAAGAAAAATTAGTTTTATTTAACGATGGATCAAGAACACATTGATTTATCTCATCATCGGCTATTGGACATCAATCATATGGTCATTCTGCCATATGTTTAGAGTAATCCAGCTGCTGCCACATAGGCTACTCTTTCCGATAAGCAGCAAGGGATATTTTATATGCACTTTCCACAGACAGGACAGCACAAACCATTGCCTTTGATGAACCAGTAGTGGACCACGGATTGGAATGGAAAAATAGCCCAAACGGCAAATGGGTCTACTGAGAAGGATCGATCCGATGACAGACCACTTCACAGGCGGACACTCTACCGCTTGAGCTAGATTCCGGTCCTGTTTGGAAAATGACTTACTTGGCAATCTTGGAGCTGGTAGTTTAGGTTCTTCTACCTTATCGAGTCGAACCATCATGCTACGATCATAGAGCGTCTGACCATTAAACATTGCTGATCAACAGTCAAGGAAATGATTGGTTTGTAAAATAGATTAAAACTATTATGCTACTCATATAGCATTGAGTGAAAGAATGACAAATCATACATCAGTTTCATACATTATTTATAACCCAGTATTATCAATCACATGACAAAATCCACAACTTGGCATGTCAGTAACCATATCCTTATTTTTTAATATTTCTTTTTATTTTTTTGTTTAACGACTCCATAAAAGCACATTGAATTATTAATCGTTAGCTATTGGATGTCAAATATTTGGTTATTTTGACACGTAGTCAAGTTTGAGCCAGCTTCCAATGTGTTTTGAACCACTGTCATCAGCTTGAGAGTCCGACGTTCTACCACTGGACCACCAAGACTTTAACCGTATCCTTAGTGTCAATGAAATTGTATTTTCACTATGATGATGTTAGTAATTTTAGTTAATTTTTACTAGACAATATAAATTATTAGACACGGGTGTTCAATATTGTCAGTATCATGTATAGGAAATAAAAAGTCTCTAAAGGTTGAAGGATACAGATTGCTTGCACTGCCTCAAGTGGAGTTTCAAATTGAACTGTGCCCATTCCACGACTCTTTCCATCCTTGTCCACTTTGATGTCGGCCTTGATAGCATTACCAGCAAGTTTGAAAACATCCTTCAACTTGCGCCAGGTCACACGGAAATCCAGCTGTATAAACAAACGTCTTATGAGGAATATTAAATTTCACACATAATACCTGCAGCCACCACAATGGCTACTCTTTCCAATAAGCAGCAAGGAATCTTTTATATATACTTTCCAACAGACAGGACAGCACATACCATGGCCTTTGATAAACCAGTTGTGGACCACTGGTTGAAACGGAAAATAGCCCAAACTGTCTATTCATTGGAGACATGTAATTACATGTTACAAAAGAAAAGTTTGTTTTATTTAACAATACCTCTAGAGCACTCTGATTTTTATCTTACGGACATCAATCATATGGTAATTCTGACATATTTCTTTATAAGAAACCTCATAGGCTACTCTTTCCGATAAGCAGCAAGGAAATTTTATATGCTCTTTCCAACAGACAGGACAGCACATACCACAGCCTTTGATGAACCTATGGAATATGGAAAATAGCCCAAACCACAGACGGATCTACTGAGAAGGATCAATTCTGATAAATCTGTGGTTCTAACCTATTAGAAGAAACACTTAAGGAAGGAATACATTTCATTCTGACAGTATTCATCAAACTAAGGACAACATGTTAACCCAATCAATAGTTTATCACAGTCACATAGAATCATAGAGAAAATTGTTTTCCATGATCTAATCTAAAGTATTGGTGCCTGTTTGGCTGCTGTAACACTTCTGAAAAATAGGGTTTAAGAATAACTTTATGCAAACAGTAAAACTAAAGTTAATGCAATTGGTCCAAACTGACATCAACATCTTGCTTTCTGCAATCTTTATGAGACAAATATAAAAACTAAGCTGAAGTTCTACATTACTCACATTGGCAACAAACACAGTGTTAGTGAGTGGCCCCTCAATTCCAAGCTGCTGCAGTATGCGATTGTCAATGGGTCCGCCCATTCCCATGTTCTGATTTCCATGCATGCCTCCACCACTTCCTCCTCCGCCACCCATACCGAGACCACCTCCGCCACCACCCATGCCGAGACCACCTCCTCCTCCACCCATACCAAGACCACCTCCGCCTCCTCCCATGCCAAGTCCACCGCCGCCTCCACCCATCCCGAGACCCATGTTTCCACTTCCTTGTGACATATTGCCCATACCGCCACCACCTTGTGGAAACATGTTGTCCTGTCTCCTTAGATCACTCTCACGCTCCTGTAATAGGAAAAAAAGCAGAAAACAGTAATTATTACATTTACCTTGGCTAAAATAAAGAATACTTGTTTTCAATTAATACTTAATTATTTTAATGGTTCCCATCAATATTTAAAAATCTGATTTGTAATTTATTCTTTATTAAAACTTTGTATATCCATGTGTACATCTCAATGACAAGAATTGTGAACAAAGCATTTCTCTATAAGAAAAAGTTGACAATGACCTACTCTGACTGTGACAAACTGTAAAAGCCTTCCTATCTTAATATGAGAAATAGTGTATGGTATGCTGTTATGTTCTAATTAATTGCTTTCTTGACCCACGTAACCATTTAATTGATTATATGTAATATGGTTGATCAAAATTGAGTACAACACAATTATTTCCCCCTACACACAGTAATTCTAAGGTTCTGAGTGCACTGATTATGTTATGTCTTAATTTTAATTAACTACTTATTCAAAAGATTGCAATGCTGTATTTATTTATACAGTAGAGTCCACTTAATTGCATTCCTGATAATAACATATTCCTGTTATTTGCATAATATTCTGCTGCCCAGAACCATTTAAATGAAAATCCAATCAAAATTCTCCTTTTAATTTCATATGCTTTCTTAGCAATATTTGGTTAATTGCATACCACAATGTTGAAAATCTCATTTTTTATCTCCAAAAGTAGCCAAAAATATAGTGGCAAAATATACATTTTAATCAAATAATCACAAAATAACCACAAAAGGGGCTTAGTGTATTATTTTTAATACCTGTTATAGCATTCAGGTTACACGGTCCAAGAATTCCTTAATTCATGGTATATTTAATTATTTTTGTAATGACTGTTTGATAAATGAACATTGATTTTATATCAGATACTATTTAGATTGGTCACATGACCTTAAATTAGCATATCTGATGAAGGAATAATCCTGTTAATTGCATAAAATATTTATGCATCATGCCTATGCAATTAAGAGGATTCTACTGTATAAGAAGATGTATACAATTTATCTTTTAAAAAGTAGCAGTTTTTGTATGTAAATTCACACAAGCTTACCTCTCGGACTATGAGAAATCGGTCTTTAACCTTGAATCTATGCATCATCTCAATTGCTTTCCTGGCCAGGTCCAGCGTCTTCATCTCAACAACACTAAAAAAAAAAATTAAAAAAATGTTTACGGCTTGGTAAGTTTTGAAACTCAATGCAAATTAACACTCACGACCAGGACTTTTTAAAAGTAAAGCTATAATATTTACAATGATTTTTTTTCCGTCTTAAATTACAAGTTACAATTACACATTCTTAATTTTCTTGCTTAAAATATCTATTATGACACATCCAGTGCCGTTTGTAGTAGCCCTAAAAACAATGACATACACATGTATGCCTCGAATGCAATATGCTTTGAAACAAAGGCCAACATGTTATGTGTTGTAGCAATACTATTAAGACCATTAATGCAAATATATTATTATGGAGTTAGTACATACCACGAACCACGTGATTTCCCATCTGGTGTTTCAAACATATCCACATAAGCCACATCACCAACTGTCAAGGGGAGAAAAAAGAACAACATTATTAGTCACTAGTGGAACTGGAGGGGTGTCCAGATACACAACCTCTTCAGCTACCAATTTTTATTTGACAAGTATGCTGAAGAAATATATGCAAGCAGAGCTTCTAAAATAAGGTATCCCTATGCCTTTGACTAGTAGGGATGTTATTAACACATATACACTAGTATCCTTTTGACATGTCACCAGCCACACATACTAATGACAAAAATATGGTATTCACAAGTTATTTGCAGCCATTGGCCCATTTTAGCGTCAAATTTAATAACTGCCTATAATTTTATTTTCACAGGTCTGCTATTTTTATTCTTAATGACATCACTGACTCGTGCTTTTTAGCATCGGACTACCACATAACTACCATGGTGCATTTATGTTAGTTGGAAAAGTGGATTTTAAATTAACATTTGGATTCAAAGAAAAAAAAGAAAAAATTATTTCATGATGACTTACTTTCCTTTCTGAAGATGTCTTTGATATGCTGCCACTTCATTTCATATGGGATGTTACTGACCATCACACGCTTGGAAATCAGATTCAACGATCTTCTTCTTCTTGGTGACCGGGAACGAGATCTTCGAATTGGTGAGCGGGATCGTGAATGTGATCTATGACATATATAAGCAAATATTTGACTTTTGATTAATGGGGCATTTCATGGTAATTTTTTGTGACGGACGTGACATTTTAACAATACAAATCAATGTTTCCATGAAAATATGTACACTTTTCTCAACATTTTGTGTTAATAGAAACCATATGAGGTATGTTTGTAACACCCAAAAACAAACATATTTTGTACTTATATTTTTAGAATAATTTACTTATTAATATGTGTGACGGACATGACATATATGCCACGTGCATTTGCAAATAGTGTTGTCTAATTGTGAAGTGTAGCAATCTGCATAAAAAATTGCCAAACTATAAATTCTTTCGCAATTTTGTTCTCTCATAGGGCGAATTTGACAAACGACAGTGCAAGCCTTGAGGTGAAAGAATTAACACAAACAAATTTGGAAAAATTTCATTTTTTTAAAAACACGAGTCATTGATACATGTATCCTGGAAGAACTGTGAAGTGTCGACGCACATGCATTCTAATGAACACGATAAATTTGATTATTTGAATTTTTTATGTATTACCGTATTCAATTAACTACAAATATCAGTTAATAAAATGTTTGTAACCGTACCAGTGTATTCAGTCAATAGATAAAATGCCTGCCACAATCGGATTTTTAATCGATGCTACTACTTAAAATAACGATTATGAATTTATGTACAATACATTTTTACCAGTTTATTTCCACATTTTGTTTTCTTCATCGATAGCACATACATGCACTTCCAATTCAGAATTATTGGGTTGCCAACGTTCATGCATGCGCAGCTTCATTATAAACAAGCCATACGTAAAATCGGACTCTTTATCAGTTTATGCCATAGACTCACAGTATCCGTACAACGCATTTTGGCCATTAGCGATAAAAATAGTTTTTGTTAAATTTCAGTTTTCGCTATAATAATTATAATCCAAAATCAAATGGCAAACTGAGGGTATACGAGAGATATTAAATATTTCGGTATAAGGTGTAAAAATAGTGCCAGTTGTTGATACAGAGCATTGTTAAATACCACGAAATTAAAAGACAACGTTTTCGTTGTGGGAACATGCGCAGTGTTACTTGTATTGATTTTTGCTGTGTATTACTTTTACAGGATTAATTATTCGCCACATTTATAAACAAGAATACCTTCTGCTCTGTTTTACTGCCGCTCTTTCGGGAGAATACTCTCTATTGCCATTGTCCACTACAGTTTCCACTTGATAAGTCAATTCAGCCATTTTGTTTTCCATTTTGAAGTTACCTCAATGTAAAATGTGACACTCGGCAGTTATCGGCACAACTCGCTCATTTCCGACATTCTTTTTTTTACCAATGAAATGTAAAAGAGAGCATTCTTCGGAAACCCTCGGTAGTTTCGCTCGGTTACGGAGTGGAAGAACGGATGCTTGTTAACACTTGCGTTCAGGACCAAATAGCTAACGGACGCTTGTTTACATCGTTTTTGCGCTTCATGTTAAACCAAAATAAAACGTTTGAAACCAATGAAATATCTATGCAGCGCTAACGAAGGCTAACCTGTCCTGAAAGCAAATCGTTATAATAATGGGTCAAATGAATTACCAAAATTAACCTTATTTAACTAATATAAAAATATCTAAATCAAACCTAAAGTGAAATTCAATTTACCCAAACGAAAGTTAAAATGTTCCTTATAAAAGAAGGGTCGCATTTAATAATTTTAGAATGCATGAGCCCATAATTATGTTTCTGCTCTCCTTGGAATGTTGGAATGGGTATGTCCAAAATCGTAATCAAATTACAATGGAAAAAAATGGTTGGATCTGCCTCTAGTGGAACTGAATTTGGAATACATGTATATACATTTTTATGGTAATATTTTTGGGTGATTATGACGCTGTTTGGAGGATTCATCGAAATATAAAATAAAATAAAGGCTGTTGATTTTAAAGTGCTTTGAAATATCTCTCACATAGTCCGTTACTATACCCTGGTTTTGGTGGGAAAAGAATGGTACACTGCCCCTCTAATACCTCATCCGCTTATGGTCTTACCTAACCAAAATCAGCCCTGATAATACCAGTGAATCGTTTCATAAATGGAGAATGAAATTATTGATAGGCCCTTTCACCTTTATTAACACTAAAAAAACAACCGCCCAAATCTCTCCACACAAATATTATTAAAAAAAAAGAAGACTTACCAACATAAAAAAGGTAATAATGTTGACGATTTATTTAGTATAGGCCATGTTTTAAAATAATATACTGGTAGCATTCTGCAATTATTTTAACATATTTATATGGTTCTTGATCTGTGGGGTGCCAAGTGTAAAAAAATTATTTAAGCTATTCTAACCTCTTTTTCTACACACTTAATTTATATATGTGTTTATATAAAAAATATGTATCAAATATTTATTAAATAAATAAATTATTTATTAAATCTCTGCAGTATATATTAAATATTTCCAACATATATTAAATATTTTCAACATATAATAAATGTCATTTAGGTAAATCATGTGTATATATATAATTTAGCTAAATGACATTTAGATTTAAATCATGCTAACATTTATTTATTAAATATCTTCAAAATGTATTAAATAAATATTTAATAATTAAGTCTCTGCAATATTTATTCAATATTTGTAACATATATTAAATATCTTCAACATATTTTAAATGACATTTAGCTAAATCATATATATTATATCCTATTTAGCTAAATCGTATTTAGCCCCTCTCGTATATAATAATGTAGGTTTTAGATAAGCCCCGCCCAGTGCTGTTCAGCGCCGTCACGCTATATGCAAGTACTGCGGGGTTGGACAGGGCGGGGCTTATAATATGATTATACAGGTATGAGAGGGGCTAAATACGATTTAATATATATATGATTTAGTTAAATAAGATATATTATATATGATTTAGATAAATACGATATAATATATATGATTTAGTTAAATGTCATTTAATATATGTTGAAGCTATTTAACATATATTACAAATATTTAATAAATATTCCAGAGATTTAATTTTAAAATATATATTTATTTAATAACTATTGTAGAAATTTAATAAATAAGTGTTTGCATGATTTAAATCTAAAAGTCATTTAGCTAAAATTATTTTATATATACCTAAATGACATATGTTGAAAACATACATATTGCAGAAATTTAATAAATATTTTTTCTATTTGATAACTATTTGATACATATTTTTTATTTATTAATATTATATAAACACATATATAAATTAAATGTGTATAAAAAGTGGTTATTTTTTTACACTTCGGCCTATAATCACCACCTTTTTATTTTTTATTCAAAAGTATTCAATTTTTTTTTTTTTTTTTTGTAAATGTCGGTAAATCACCAAATAACGACAAAGGCTGTAAATAGCGGTTAAAAGTAACGGAATGACAGCATTAAATACTTTATTAAAAGTTACAGGTCGCTTCGAACTTCGACTTACATGAGATGTTATTTGGTAAAATGCAACCATTATTTGTAGTGTTTAATTTCACTTCCGCCTCTGCGCACTTGTTATCTAGTGACGTCACTTGGTCAAACTTTTTTTTTTGGTGACTATCAGACGAACGAGTGAGCTATTGACTGGTAAGATTGAGATTAAACTGGATTGTATGTAATCGGTGTTCGATAATCAGGCATTACTATCATATACAACTACTCCAAATATGTTATTTGTTCAATTGTATACTAATAAACGAAGTAAATACGACTTGGTAAAACGAGAAACATCAAACACGGAAGGTCGAGTTCAAGACCAGGCGGCCATTTTCCAAAGGTGTTTGGTGACGTCGATGTGAATGATGTTCATTTGTTTTTTTGGATTTGTTAATATGTTGTATAACTTCAGCCTCGTAATTGACACTTCGCAATCTAATTCGATTTATCCCCACATTATTTATCTAGTTTGACAGACATAACTTTTAGACTACTAAATTCTCGTCTTGAGTTATCCCCCCCTGGCAAGTGGTTTTTACTATCGACCTGCCCCACCCCAACACTGGTAACAGTGTTAAAAATAAGGATTGAATAATATACCTGTTTTACACATACCTATTTGGAATAACCTACTTTTACCCACCTATAGTAAATGAATAATCCAAAACGATATGCTGACCTTAACCTTTTAATCCTATTCCTAACCTCGAATCTAACCCAAACTGACCTTAAGGCTTAACCCTTTAATCCTAACCTTGAACCTTACTCAAACCCACTTTTCATTTCCCTTTTACTCTACCCAGGAGAAGAGTAACTCGCCCCAAAAACAAAATACCCAGCCTAGTTGGTCAACTTGCACCAAAATACAGGTCAGCTTGCCCCAGCTGTTGGTCAATTCACTTTAAATATAATTATTTATTTGTTTTTAATGTTTTCATATACATTTATGATTAACCCAACTTATTTTAACATATTATAATACCATAAACATAACCCTACCATCCTTCCCCAAATTTCAAGTCTTTACATACATTACATGTATATATTTATAAATTATATGTATGGATATATACCAGCTATTACTGCTCAGTTTTGCAGACCAACTGTCTATATTATGTCTTGCTTTGTAAACTCATTACCATTACCAATGTGAGAATACTCATGTCACGTGTGAGAATAACATCTTTCATCCCATTAATGATTGTTGTGTTTTATTTGCCAAAATTGGTTGTTTTGAGTATGTTATTAAATAATGTTATTATATTAGTATATATTATTATAATGTTTTGTTGTTATTAATGTTTATAATAATGATACGATGCCATATTCTTTAGATCAATTTTTCATTCTTACTCATTGTGTTGATAGTTTGCTGTGAACACTTAATCTTTTATCACTGGTGATACTTGCAAACTCAAAGCAATTAAGCTGGTACTTAGCTGATCATTGATATTAGGGTAATTAACAAGTTTATTACCTCATCTACTAGTACTATTAGCAAATTCAAAGAAACATTATTACTCAGTTAACTGATTTGACTGGTTAACTGGTTAGTTAATTAGTGTGTACTGTGTCTGTCATCAATGATGAAATGAGTTGTCCAACTAATATTTTGACAAGCAATAAGGAGATGTCTTTTATATATTATATATATATATATATATATATATATATATATATATACACACACACACACTGTTGAAACCACTGCAAAATCGTTTGCACACCTGACTGTTCATAAATACAGATTTTTTTTTTTTTTTTGTTATTACCCCAGAAACATTTGACAGTGCCAAAGTCGGGGCCTTGGTTCACTGACTTACAAAATTTATCATAATATTTTAATATAAACTCGAATAATATATATATGAGTAATAATAATAATAATATCAACCTATATATTTATTTGAGGTAATAAAGAAAGAGGAGAGAGAAAGAAAAAAAGAGATATGAAAAAATAGACACATGCTTACACAGCTATAGAAAGGTATATATAATTATTAGAAATGAAATAAGAAAAGGAATAGAATACAAATAAAGAGCAGAAGTATTAAGAATGAGAGTGCTGTCTCAAGGGTATTAAATTAATAATATAAAATCACACATATAGAACATTATCAGAAAAATATGGGTTCACTTTTCAACTTTAATTATCAGGTTGGTATTACATTTATTATCAATGTCAATTCTGATGGTATTCTTAAAAATAAACATTGTCCTTTTAATACCCATCTCTTTACTGAATAAATTCACTAAACCCTGACAGCAGTTATCAGTTCAGTTCTAACATTCATAGAATAGATCTAATGTAACACTAACCAAAAATAACAAACATAAACAAAACATATACAATAAAAATATAATTTATTATTAATTTTGTTCTTCAATGGCAATAATATTTAATATCAAAATATTGAGCATCAATGAATTAATCATACTACAGATCTATCAACAGGACCGTAGTCAGGCCATGAAATCTACCGGGGCAAGAACATGATAATTTATAGTGACAATAGGGCTCTCAAGACCCGTCGGTCTGGGAGTTTTCATTAATTGAAAAAAAAAGTTGCCCCGTAGCTAGCTACGGCCATGATCAACATAGTAGCCTACACTATTATATAAATTTAATTTAAAAAACATATTACAAAAATAGCAATATGACAAAACAAATGCATTTTAGACAAAAATATAAAAATATGAGGATTCAGTAAGCTACAAATCAGTAGAGTGTGACTAAAATATTTTGCTATGGCCCTCGGGGATTCATCCAGACTTTATACGGTACTGAACATTGGCTCCTTCCCAGAGGTAAATGGCACTGAAAATTTCCAATTGCTGGACTATAAATTCCCAAATTGGTTAAGAAATATATTAGTTAAATAAATTCTGTGGTGTGAAAAAAGTCTTCCTGTTTATGACCAAAATCATGCTATTTTCCCAATCACTATAGCCATAGGACCATGGTGAAAAATCCTGGATAAATCCCTGGACCTCCAAAACTGTCATCCATAAAATTAGACGTCTTCATTGTTTACACAATTTGTCTATGAAAATAAACATACATTGCAAGTGCTTTTTATTTAATAGGGAGCAAACTTTTCAGAGGAAACACGGCAGCTGTAAAGCATACAACAAGTAGTAGTCTCAGACCCAAACTCAATCTCAGTATAACCAGTGAAAGGGGGGAACTCTTTTCAACCAGACTATAGAAGTGCTTCTCAAAGATACTGTTCAACAGATCGATTTTACCTCCTATTATACTTATTATACATATGTTCCAGATGTCAAATTTTATATCTGAGTAAATAATGTCTGTCAGAACTTTTATTCCAGAAATGAGATCGTTACTCCAGTTTTGATCAAGGATGAGTATTCTTTTCCACTTGAAATTACAATCCAGCCAGACTAATCTATTAAGCTAATGGAACGTATTACCAGTGACATATTTACATCCAAACAGGTAAGTTTTAAGCAAATCTGTAGGTTAGAAAATAAGTTTTAGCAAATATATGTAAATCTGAAGCTCTCATCTGATTCATGTAAGATTTTTAACATCTCAGATCTGCTTCTGTTCAGGTTTTGAATATGGAACTTCTGTAGTATTTAAGCTCTGCAATGCTCTCCCTGATGTCATCCAGGGCTCTGTCAAAAAATATATATATATATTTAATACAAGAAACAATATCTTGAATAGAACACTTTACAGGTATTGTCTGTAGACTCCAACTTAAGAAAGAGTTCGATTATTTAGTTCTTTTAAGTTAAAGGTATCCAATAATTTAATATTTTTTAGTAATAAAATATAAATACATCTACACCCTAAAACAAATGAATATTTTTCTGCAATCAAGAATATTAGTGACAGCCATAACATTTTTATACATTAAATGTAAAAAAATTATATAATTTTTTTACGAAGAACGCCACTTTAGTCATTTTGTATTTAAAAACTTACTTAAACCAAAACACAATCACCCAGTAAACATCATTTGAAGACACAGAATCACATAACAGTCCCATGTCTTTTTGTAGCAATGATGACTGCTTTGACAGTTATACAAATGATAACTTACTTATTGTATACATTTAGTGTGATGTCAGTGACATACTAGTATTCCAAAACTGCTATTGCAATTTTTGGCAGTCTTCATAAAAACAAAAAGACAAAAGATTCTCTTGAAAGTTGTAGCATACTAAATCTTAAAAGGTATATTGAATAAACACAGTTTATTAATAAAATATGTTCAATTATTGGACACTATATATTATAACTAAACATCCACCATACCTGTAATTATACATATATCTGTTACCTAGAAGTTTAGTTTTAACAAAGAAGTTTTAAATGTCATTACGGGTTAATCAACCATCATATTATTATATTATCATATTATTATAACAGTAATATATTTAATTTGGTTTTTATTGTTCTAACCATCTATTCAACTGAACTGATTGTAGAAAACAAATACATCATAATTTACTCATTTTAAAATGAAATGGGTAACAGAGTCTGTTTAGGTTCAACTTTCCACAGGTACACTCCAGCAGAAATACTGTTGAAACAAGTATTAGGTTCACCCACTACTTGAGACCCTTCTTTGAAAAACATAGGCTCCCTTATTTTTAAATCCTTGATATGTGCCCAATTTATTTTACCATGACTTGACGTAATTTTGAGACGTGCCTACATGTACATCCATTTTGGTTTGGGCACGCTCGCCACGGGCCCAATGTATTTAGACAAGGGCACTGGGCCGGGGAGAAAAGATTATCATACCATTCTATACCAAGGGTACTTTCCAAGTGCATGGCACCAATCAAAGGGATGCATCATTCTTCCCTATTGTATTAACTGTGAAAAAATTGTTTGTTCAACTACACCTAAAAAGTAAAGTTTGTTTTATTTAACGATGCCTCTAGAGCACATTGATTTTTATCTTATCATTGGCTCTAGGACGTCAATCATATGGTCATTCTGACATATGTTTTAGAGGAAATCCGCTGCTGCCACATAGGCTACTCTTTACCAATAAGCAGCAAGGGGTCTTTTATATGCACCATCCCACAGACAGGACAGCACATACCACTGCCTTTGATAAACCAGTTGTGGATCACTGGTTGGAATGGAAATTGTTCAACAACACCTCAGTACATTGTTTTTATTCAGCAGCTATTAGGTGTCACACATAATGTGTTTTGTGGCTCATGGTCTTTAGAGGAAACTCACTACCATCACTTAGGCTACTGTTTCCAATTAGCAGCAAGAATCTTTTATATGCACTTTCTCACAGACAAGACAGAACATACATTGGTTTTTGATATAACGGTTGTGGACCATTGGTTGGTGCAAGGCATGTGCATATATACACTGAGCCTGGTGGACCACTAATTCTGGGTTGAAGTCTGTATCAAGTTTTAAAATCCCATGCCTCAACTGAGATTTGATCTTAGTACCTCCCAGCTGTGAGTATTACCTGTGAGATAATTTCTTCTTCGGAGCTTGGCTAAAAGCATCTGGGTACCATCGACTGAAATAAAACAAAAATCTAAATCATGTTTTCAAAATTAAAGGAAACCCAACAGTAATGTTTAACTTAGCATTTTAAAATAATAATGCCATATTATCTGCTATTGATATTCCAATAAATAATACATAAACAACAATGGGTTATACAAAACCAGACTGTCGCATGTAATGTGTTAACATAAACATTTGTTTGTCTAATTTTCACAGAACTCGGGGTCTGTCTCATGCTTGGTTTCTTTAACACCACCACTACAATAAATAATACATAAACAACAATGGGTTATGCAAAACCAGACTGTCGCATGTAATGTGTTAACATAAACATTTGTTTGTCTAATTTTCAGAGAACTCGGGGGCTGTCTCATGCTTGGTTTCTTTAACACCACCACTACAATAAATAATACATAAACAACAATGGGTTATGCAAAACAAGACTGTCGCATGTAATGTGTTAACATAAACATTTGTTTGTCTAATTTTCAGAGAACTCGGGGGCTGTCTCATGCTT
>JAULBS010098887.1:0-16380 GCA_032355785.1 Symmetromphalus regularis | reverse complement strand
GATTAAAGAGAATGCGACGAAGCAGCTGATGGACATCCCAAAAGATGCCTTTGCAGAGTGTTTTGAAAAATGGAAGGGTCGCTGGGAGAAGTGTGTGAGGTCCCAAGGTGAGTACTTTGAAGGGGACTAAGGTGACATTATCCTGTGTAGGCCATATATTGTTTTATTGTATATGGACGGATACTTTCTGAACAGACCTCGTACATATAAATTACATACAATGCACCCTTCAAAACCCACATCTGTACAAGCCACAAGCAACACAGTTCTGAGGTAGAGGATCTGCTTCAGCTGCATGTGGTTGTCAGAGTGATCCTTTTTAGTGCACTTTTTAGTGCTCACATACGGTATTGGCTTAGTCACAAAGACATGCTTGTATGATATCCTACGGGCTTCGGTCACGTGCTATGGACGTCATTGAGTTTTTAGCCGATTTTTGGGTGTCGTAAGGTCATTAGAAACTAATTAATGCAGAATTCTATTTCTAATTTTTTGAAGACTGCAGACTGCTTTTATAATCGAATGGCACAACGGGAACTCTGCTAGACATTGAAGAAAGGTCACACAATTGTACAGTGACCTTATGGTGGCTGTACAGTCAACTTATGATGCCCTTACAATGCCCTTAAGATTTGATTACCCAAAAAATGTTGTCAGGCTGTATGGGCCCCATAAGCACACCGTATTTAATGTGACCATAGCACAGATTTTTGAAAGAACCCTACAATTCTTTCCCAAGGTTACAGATGACGGGACACTGTACATTAGCTCCCCAAGACTGGCTTATAAAGCTAATCCAGAACTTGTTCTAAAGCAAAATATCAGTCTCCAATGGATTTGGTTTAGATGAATGGTCATTGTTATTTAAGTTTGTACGTACACAATAACTGCATTCTCTGTACATTGTAGCTATACAGACCTTGTCTGTTAATGTTAAAAATACACACTTCATATATTTACACATGTATATATTGCAAAACTGGTTACATGGGCGTTACCTACATTTAACAGCATGAGAAAGCATGCCCAGTTATATTATGATACCCAACTGCTATAATTAAAAATGACAATAATGTATAACATTAGTATACAATAATTATATAGATAGCGTACACATAGCAGGGTCAGTGCAGTTGGTGGGGTTAGAGGGGTAAAGGGGAGCACATGCATACTTTCTTTTTTGGTTGAGTATATGTGTAAAAATGAATCCAGTTGTTTCAAAGTTAAGACACTACTAATGAAGAACACATTTCTGAATAAAAGTGAGTGAGACTCTCAAGCTGAAGACAGTGGTTCAAAACCTGTCGGATGCTGACTCACACTGACTATATGTCAAATTACCAAATGTTTGACATCTAATAGCTGATGATTAATAACTCCATGTGCTCCAGTGATGTTAAACAAAAAACAAACCAACAAAAAAAACCAAAATTGAGTGATGTAAGCAATGCTGTTATTAGTCTGAACTAACTGCCTCACAGACTAATTCTTCTTTCACAGGTACAGGTAGCTATTAGTCTGAACTAACTGCCTCACAGACTAATTCTTCTTTCACAGGTACAGGTAGCTGCAGGTTGGCAGCTGCATGCCTCTCAGTCTCTCCTACTCCATGTGTTTGTCAGAAGCAGGTTAGTTATTCCATCTATTTCATGGCACGAAGCACTCAACAGCAAACAGAAACCAAAAAACATCATGTAAAATGTCAGACATTTTATTCTTTAATACCAATCATGAAAAGCAGAAAAGCAGAAGTGATAGAAGGAATCTGAGCTTTACAGAAAGATATTTTTAGTGGTTGCTATCGCTTTTTAAAGACATGTTTGTGTGTGTTTTTTATCTTATTTTGACTGAAGACAAGCTGACTTTAAAAATTTGGTTTGCCTAAAGCCAACTCTTCATTTCTAAATGGAGTGGAAAAGAAATTATTAAATATTTTGGTTTAATTACATCACTAGAGCACACTGATTTATTAATCATCGGCTACTGGATGTCAAACTTTTGGTTATTTTGACACGTAGTCAAATGTGAGCCAGCCTTCAATGGGTTTTGAACCACTGTTTTCAGTTTGAATGTCGGGAAAGAAATGGCACCCCAGCACAATATGTGTGAACCATGTCCAGCACAATATGTGTGACACCAGGTCCACCACAATATGTGTGACACCAGGTCCAGCACAATATGTGTGACACCAGGTCCAGCACAATATGTGTGACACCATGTCCAGCACAATATGTGTGACACCATGTCCAGCACAATATGTGTGACACCATGTCCACCGAAGAAACCTGCTTCCGCTACACTTTGTGATTAGTGGCCTTTTATAATCAGAATTCCCACAGTCAGGACTATAGCAATTCCTTTGATATACCAGTTGTGTACCAGTAACTGGAACATGAAATAACCCTGTGGGTTAAGTTGAAGAGAGTGATGATGAAGTGCTATCCATCTCCTACAACCAGTAGTCAGGCCCGTATAAATCGTGTAGCAGGCACGGGCCAGACGGGAAATGTAGGCCCCTATTTTCAAACTGCTCATTAAGTATTTTTGTAATCAGTGCTAAATACCAGGGGAAGAAGGCCCCTCACAATCGTAGGCCCATGTCAACTGGCCCACCTGGCCCCCTTTCTGTCTGGGCCTGCCAGTAGTTTAGCCTGATTAAGTTAACTTTTGTCTGACCTTGCAGATGCACATACATAAATTAACTACTTACCATTGACACACTGGAACTTCTGACAGCACGCACCTGGCATGTCGGTGGCAGGGGACAGCAGTTGTATCTGAGAGTCAGGGGGGCAGGAGACACTGGGACACTGATCCTTGGGCTTGCAGGTGCATCTGAAATGTAAAATAAGAACAAATGTAAGGTTTTGATAGTCTCGAATGTGTTTCATATAGTTTCCAGAATTAGAAAGGCTATATATTTGAACTGTAGTGGTCTTATTAGGAGTGGAAGGGCCTTTGAAAACCTACAGAATGTGGTTCAAATACTTTCCAGAATTCATATTTAGAATTGAAGGGCTATATTTACAATTAGAAATATATGTGAACTGTATTTAGAAATGGAAGTGATATTTAAAATTGATAAAGGCAAATTTAGATTAGAAGTACCATATTTCGAAATGGAAAAGCAAGGAACATAGTAATATTGAATATGTATTAGAAGTGAAATTATTACTTGCTCACCTACAGAGTTTGATCTAATGACCCAACCACACCTAGCATATCTAAATGTGTAAATAATTTCAGTATTAATTATTTTCTGAAGAGTAACTATCCACTGTGCTGGCATTGCAGAAGTAACATCTAATATAACAGATTGACCAGCTTGCTCTCTATGTATTTTTCCAGCCAGTGGTCCACAACTGGTTCATAAAAGGCCGTGGTTTGTGTTGTCCTGTCTGTGGGACAGTGCATATAAAAGACCAGTGGCTGCTTATCAGAAAGAGTAGCCTATGAGGTGGCAGTGGGTTTCTTCTAAATACACATGTCAGAATGAACTTATGATTGACGTCCAAAAGCCGATGATAAGATAAAAATCAATGTGCTCTAGAGGTGTCGTTAAATAAAACAAACTTTACTTTTACTCTATGTATTTTCCCTTCTGAGTCAAACAAAACAATATAAAAGAATTAAAATTAAATTAAACTGCTCGATTCAGAAGATACCTTTCTATCGCAAAACATAAATAAATTTACTGCCATACAAACGTGACCTATAAACTTTAAAATGCACTACTATATGAACCCTCTACCGAACTCCCACAGCACAGACAGTCAACCATTATACTCATGTGATGTAATTTATAGATGGCCCTTTATGTCCACACCATGGAGCAGAAAATAAACACATAGGAAGAAAAACTCAAATAAAATGGGTGAAAAGGAACAAACAGACGCCAATTCTTGCCAGTTTGCACCGACCACATGTCTCCTCTTGCAGCTACATCATTTTTTTTTAATTATGTGAAAACCAAACTGAGCAGGGTTTGCTAAAAAGGTCAAGTGCTTTTCCGAGTCAGTGTGGTATGAGAATTTTTTGCTCTCTTGTGAAACGAGTGATTATGATGTTCAGGTGTTCAGCACGTGATGTGTATAAGACCTGTGTGATGCACTTGAAGAAATTCTCTGAGTGTTGCACAAGAAGCCATCGGCAAAGGAAAGGAATGTTTGTTCAAAGGAAAAGAAAGAACTGTTTGACGACACTCTAGGACACCATCAATAACTAAAATACACCTGCAGGATGTGTTCAGGTGTTTATAATCAAAGTGTGGAAATAAAAAGTAAAGTAAAGTTTGTTTTATTTGACGAAGCCTCTAGAGGACATCGATTTTAATCTTATTAGTTATCAAACAAATTATCATTCTGACATATTTCTTTAGAGGAAACCCGCTGCCACCACATAGGCTACTCTTTCTGATAATCCTTTGATTATTGACCACTGGTTGGAATGGAAAATAGCACAAACTGCAAACGGGTCTACTGAAAAGGATTGATCCGATGACTGACTGCTTCACAGGTAGACACACTAGTGCTTGAGCTACATCCCACTCCTAATTGTGGAAATGATGAAAGAATCTATCTATTTAGGTTAAGGTTTGAACCTTTGAACCTAAAGTAATTTTTGGCATTTTAAATCTTCCTAATGTCTTAGTCAAAATTGAATTTGTTACCATTCTTGCAATTTTTGTAATATGCTTTATAAATGTATGTACACTTCGTCTCTTAAATCTTGCAATTTTTGTAATATGCTCTATAAATGTATGTACACTTCATCTCTTAAATCTTGCAATTTTTGTAATATGCTTTATAAATGTATGTACACTTCATCTCTTAAATCTTGGTAGTAAAGCTCAAGCAGTAACGCATCTGCCTGTGAAGCGGTCTGTCATCAGATCGATCCACCTCAGTAGACCCATTTGCAGTTTGAGCTATTTTCTATTCCAACCAGTGGCCCACAAATGGTTCATCAAAGTCCATGGTGCATACTGTGAATATAAAAGACCCCTTGCTGCTTATTGGAAAAAGTAGCCTACATGTATGTGGCAGTTTTCCTCTAAAGAAATATGTCAGATTGACCATATGTTTGATATCCAATAAGATAAAAATCAATGTGCTCTAGAGGCATCATTAAATAAGAAACAAACTTAACTTTACTCTTAAATCTTTACAATTACATAATTATGTTCCAGGTTGAACTACGAGGTACATACATGTAAGACCCAGTTCTTTAGTACCCCAGAGTCATATATATGTATACAGTGTAACTACCTTTATAAAACTCAAAGTTATTTTTATCACTTGTTTATATGGCAATTTGTTGTACATTAAATTCCACACACAACAATTACCAGGTTTTTTTGCTCATGCACCATATAGGCTATTATAGATCATATAGCTACAATAATACCAATAAGCTGAGCAGTACTTTCAAACAGCTAGGTCAGGAATTTCCTATATTCATATCAAACAATGATCAGATAGGGAATTTGTGGTCATGCATGGCTGAGGGTCAGTGATATACTAGTATGTAGCTATATGTATACTCAAACATCTGTCATGCTTTCCCAACACCCATGTATGTGGAACAAAAGAAAAAAATAGTGCTTAGTAATAAACTGAAATAATTTGCTTCTCAAAAATGGCAGGAGACGTATTTGAGCAAGGTGGGTAGCGGGATGTAGCTCAAGTGGTAGTGTATCTGCTTGTGAAGTGGTTGGTCATCGGATCAATCCTTCTCAGTAGACCCATTTGCAGTTTGAACTATTTTCCATTCCAGCCAGTGATCCACAACTGGTTCATCAAAGGCTGTGGTATATGCTGTCCTGTCTGTGGGAAAGAGCATATACATGTAGAAGACCCCTTGCTGCTTATCAGAAACAGTAGCCTACGTGGTGGTGGGTTTCCTCCTCTAAAGGTGTAGCAAGGCCTAGCTTGAATCCGTATGATACATCGGTAGTGATCCACAGAGGTAGCAAGGACTAGCTGGATCCCTCTGATATCGCAGTGGTAATCCACATGTGTAACAAGGACTAGCTGGATCCCTCTGATACATCGGTAGTGATCCACAGGGGTAGCAAGGACTAGCTGGATCCCTCTGATACAGCGGCGGTAATCCACATGTGTAACAAGGATTAGCTGGATCCCTCTGATACATCGGTAGTGATCCACAGGGGTAGCAAGGACTAGCTGGATCCCTCTGATACAGTGGTAGTGATCCACAGGGGTAGCAAGGCCTGGCTGGATCCCTCTGATACAGCAATAGTGATCCACAGGGGTAGCAAGGCCTAGCTGGATCCCTCTGATACAGCAGTAGTGATCCACAGGGTTAATAAATGTGGCTAGGATCCCATTTTATTACCTTAAAATAATGTTATTTTTCATCGCTGCTGGTTACTTGTTTTTGGGAACCTATCTCATCAACAAAATCCTGAATCTAGCTAAAGTAGAATTTCAATGGCTCGAACACTGTTAGAGCATTAAAATCTGTTGGACCTATCAGGTAGATCGAAACAAGTGTTCGGCCACTGTCAGGTGAAAATTTAATAAATAATTATTTCATATTTCTTCAGATAGATTTAGCCTTTTGAGCTAAACATGTTTGATTTCACTTTTCTGACCAATACATTGGTTCAAGAGAAAGCTTCTGTTCAACTCTGGGGGTATTCGACCGATCAGCAATAAAATAACAGGGATTAATAGAGAGAAAAATCGGGATTTCATTCTTGGTTCGACAATACCGGTAGGTTCGACCATTGGGCGTTTAAGCCAACAGAATTCTACTGTATTTGGAATGGATACAATAATCAGTCCCCACTGAATTCCGCTGCAAAATTTATTAAATTCCATGGTAGAATTAGCTATATTCTGTATTAGAAATTGGGAAATTCCGAAGTAAATTCTGCAAATAAAAATTAAAAATAACACTTACAAATTTACATGTTTTAGTGACTGGTTGTGATAGAGGAAATGAATGGTACTGATCCAAATTGAAAGAATTTGAAAACAAATTATTTTTATTATTGTTTTTTTTTATTACTAAATAATTAAAATATAATTGCTTAAATAATGCTTCAAAAGAATTTATACATACTAATATTACTGTTTATATTAAATAGAATAAAATGACAGAATCCTATTACGTATTCGTTAAACTTGTGTAATTTACTTTCAACAAGTCTTCGGCAGTTTCCGTAACTTTAATAACTAACAACCACTTCAAAATCCAGGAGGGCGAACGCTCGCTAATGACTGATTACCATCATCTTCTATCACATAACACTTGTAAATTAGACACAAAAACCTGTCTAGCATGTGAATGGGAGCACTCGCCTTCCTGAACGTGTTAAAATGTTTCTGCATAGATGGAAACAATCGACGGTTACCGAATGAAGTTATAACCAGCCAAAAAATCGCAACATCTAGCCAATTTAATGAGTTGCCTACTTTAAAGAAACAACTTTCTAATTCAATGCTTCAGTTTATTTTTTTTCCAAAATGTAATGCTCTTATTCATTGTGAAGTGATTTTTTAAAATTCCAAGGCGTAAAATGATGAATTCTGCAAGATTTCTGCAGGAAAATAGATTTTTTGCAGACGTACATGTATGAGAATTCTGCGCTGAGATGCAAATTCTGCAATTTTTTCCGCTTCCTCCAAATTCAGGTGGGACTGAATAATATACATAATAAGTTATGTAACAGAAAGCTAACTTTAACAAATATTAGAAAATGAGAAAGAAAATTACATTTTACATGCATCCAAGTAATTATTATGCAGAATAGTCTGCGATTTTAAGAATGTGTTTAAAAGTATGTTTTTTATTTAACGATGCCTCTAGAGCACATTTTCTATCTATTATTGGCTATTGGACATCAAACACACATGAATGGTCATTCTGACATGTACTTAGAGGAAACCTGCAGCTGCCTCATAGGCTACTCTTTCTGATAAGCAGCAAAGTGTCTTTTATATGCTCTTTCCACATATAGGACAGCACATACCATGACCTCTGATGAACCAGTTGTGAACCACTGGTTGGAATGGAATATAGCCCAATCTGCAAATGGGTCTACTGAGAAGGATCGATCCGATGACCGATTACTTCACAGGTGGACATGCTACAGCATGAGCTACACCCCTCTCCCCAAAATGTGTGGTATTTCCAACATACCGGTAATAGAAAAGCTGGACAAAATAGACATCTCTGAGAGTGGCTAATACATTTGGTCAACAAATATTGTGTCCTTATAGTGAATGTTTGCTATTTCCAACATACCGGTAATAGAAAAGCTGGACAAAATAGACACATCTGAGAGTGGCTAATACATTCGGTCAACAAATATTGTGTCCTTATAGTGAATGTGAAGCACACACATATAAATAATTATACACGTAGTATCTCTGTGAACTAAGGTCATGACATTTATGAACCTAGTGTTAAAACCTTATTACATCTAATCAACACACAAATATGTCACAGGCCTGACACCATAATTGCCAAACTGTCGGTCTCATAGATTTGTTGCTATCAATACCATGGATGGGCTTTCAGTTTATGTGTAAATAGGAATAAATGACTCAAACTTATGACCCTAGCTCGTTTATTAGTCTCTAAGGTCACAACTGTCCAATATCCAGTAGAAAAAAATGTGAGAACAGATCATTAATGGAATACTCTGTAATTAATGCATTGTTTGTGTTTGTCTCATCCCAACTATAAACAACAGCAGTATGAAGGCTGATATTGCATTTTAAAAATGAGGGTGTCTGGATGTCAGGGTGATACAGATCTTTTTATTTTTTAGAACCAAGAAAGGAATGCATCCTTCCTCAAACTATACTCAACCAAAAAAGATGGTATGCATGTAATTAATAATCAGTTATTTCATAAACAGGATGACATTCATGGCAGAAATTTTGGAATTAGATAACCACACTATTTTGGAGGAGGTGTGTGTGTGGAGTAATATCACAAGTTGAACACATGTTTGCTGCCAAAGGAACGTTAATGTGACAACATGCATTCTTTCTTTTTTGGTGGAGTATATGATACTCTCTTAAGCTGGCATTTAATTTTTGAGTTTCTGCTTGAAATAAGAAAAATATCTTTTGTAGATGTATTTAATATTAACAAATAAATGAGAAAGAAATACTGATGAAATATCTTGGATAGATGGATGAACTTATTAATAGATAGAAATAATGGAGGGACAACCATACAAATGAATGGACTAATTGATGGATGTATGGATGGATGGATGGTCACATGAACAAATGGATAGATGAATGGACAGATGGACAGACCTGCAATGGGAGGTAATTAACTCTCTTTAAATAATGTTCTAAACCTCCCATAAAAAGTTACAATGTACTGAGTAAGTTCAAAATACACATTAGAACAACATGTATTTTTGAATGCATATCAAAATATTTTAAAATAATTATTTACATAACCGACAACAAAATTCATGGTTAACTTTATTTACATAAACAATCTATATACATGCACTTAGAAAACTGGGAATTAATGTACTCCAGAACGATTATGACTAGCGTCATATTTTATTGTCACATTTAGATGATGGAGACATTGTGTTACCTGACAAAATGTTTAATGGGACACATAATGATGTTAGGAATGGCACAACTTTACAACACCAGCCTGCAGGGGAAGGTATTGTGTTACATGGAAAACACAAAGCCCATTGTTACATCTGTCATCTACTTACCACAGAAATAATAGCGTATTCACAATGTCTGGCGGTTCGAGTGTTTTTCAATTACTTACATAAATATACTGAAATATAGATGTTTGGTTAAACAATAAAACAATAACTTATTATTATGGAAATAATAATCTGCTAGTGGCTATGTTTGTTGTAAGTGTTATACTTGTAAAAATGAGATAATTAGTGATGTTTAACACAATTGTTTTAATGAATGAAAATCTGCTAGAGGCTGTGTTTGTTGTAAGTGTTATACTTGTAAAAATGAGATAATCAGTAATGTTTAACACAATTGTTTTAATGAATGATTAACCAAATATTAAAGGTGTAATCTTGCAGTTACAAGTGTATTATTTTACTTTATTACCCCAGTGCTCACTATAATGGGTTACATAATTTTTGTTATTTTCAGGTGTGAAATATCACGCATTGGTTTAACTGCACATTTCATTTGGTCTCTCAGGCCGTTATGACCAATAAGTTTGCCTATACTAAATATGACTTCATTATAATTTGTAAATGTGCAAATGACATCATGAAAACTAGAAAACGTACAACATAATGCCATCCATAACATTACAGGATAATTAAGCATTTCTCTAAACTGTTGCACCATTAGAAAGTTTAAAGAATAGAATGATTATAATTGTCTGGTGTAATAAACAGAATATCAAACACATTACCATTTATCATCAAATTTATGTACCTCATGAAATATTTTTCCTTGGTCACTTACTAAAGCTCATGACAAAGAAAAATTATTTCACTTGGGACATAAATTTGATAATAAATGGCAACTCATTTTATATCCTTTATATTTTTACTTATTTTAGTGAGAGATAATTGCAAATTAATCAGTCCCATTAAACATCCCTTGTGCAACTATGAGACTGCCACTTTAAGCTACATTAAACATCCCTTGTGCAACTATGAGACTTCCACTTTAAGCTACATTAAACATCCCCTTGTGCAACTATGAGACTTCCACTTTAAGCTACATTAAACATCCCCTTGTGCAACTATGAGACTTCCACTGTAAGCTACATTAATCATGGCAATCAATTACTGAACTGAAAAGCAGAAGTTTACTTCAGATTATTTTCAAAAAGTTTCATTATTTATTTTATCAGTGTTATTAGCAAAATATTTATTTAACCGTTTTAGCAAATTTGTGTGACAATTTGCACCTAAAATACAGTTAATAACTACATGTATAAAGTCTAAATTAACACTATCACAGTACAATCACTACTATAGAATAAATGTACTGAAAATTTTATTTGAAGATTATATTTAAAAAATACACGTATATTCTTTAAAAAAAGAAAATAATTTAAAAAAAGAAAGAAAAAGTAAATAAAAGTAAAACAATTACAACTCTCTGAGAATTAAAATTTGTGAAACACAGTTTATAAGTTATGACATTTTCTTTTCTTCAAACAAGCTTGGATTTTTTGTGTTTTTTTAACGACTCCAGTAGAGTACATGAATTTATTAATCATCAGCTGTTTTTTATTAATCGGATGTCAAACATTTAGTAATTTTGACTCATAGTCAAGTGTGAGCCAGCCTCCAACAGAGTTTGAACCACAGTCATCAGCTTGGTAGTCTGATGTTCTAACACTGGACCACAGAGACTCATTGAAATTTTGTATAACCCAATCATATTAGATGAGTAGTGACAATAATTATTAAATAAATTCAAAAAGTGCAATACAATTATCATTCCTGCAATGTTCAGATGCCTAAATGATAAAAAAACAGAAAATGCAACTCTGATAATAGCAGTTTAACTGAAAGGTGAACTAGCACTATATTTACATGCATGCATCAGCAATATCCAATTACGCATGTAGACTGACATGGCCTGAATTAACATAGCAGCTGTAAGCCTCATTAAATACATGCAGTGCATGTAATCATTAACTGAGGGTGGAGCTGTCATGAGAGAATTTATTCCACATTTCATTTTATTCCGAGCACGTGTTTTGAACCCATTCACAGACTGATAAATCATGTATTCTCCACACAAAGAAACAGACCATACATGTATATATAAGGGATTGATATTTATATAACAGTTTGGGGTACATAATGGGGTAGGTAATTAGGAAGAGAAATTCAGGGTGTGCACTTTATGGTCGCTGATCACCTATGGTGAGACAAAATGGCGTCGGGCAAGTCAAAACCGTAACACGTGTCGCCTGCCTGGTTATTGTATTATGTATAAAAATGCAAATGACTAATATTCATAAGGCATCTGAAAGTTGTTTTTTATTTATTGTTTTCATCTGGTTTCCTATTAGTATCTGTGTACTGAACAGTCTAAAACCATTCAGAATGCCACCTCGGCTAGTCTTGATTACATATTAGTTGAATCTCGGCATTGTAAAAATATTCATAAGTTCAACTGGAACACCTCGGCCATGTCTGTCTTTAGTTACAATTGGAACACCTCGGCCATGTCTGTCTTTAGTTACAATTGGAACACCTCGGCCATGTCTGTCTTTGGTTACAATTGGAATAACTCGTCACATTTGCAGAAAGATTTTATTTACGAGCATGAGGTTTTCCAATGTTACATTGGATTCAAAGGTTTCATAATAATTATAATTTAATTACAACACTTCCTTCTTTTGTAGTGTTTGTATGATATGACAACATGTTTTAAACTGCAATTTAATTAAGGGATTTTTTTTCTTTAATTAAATTCAGTCATGGGCCATTTAAAAGTTGTACAGGCGAAAAGTGTTGCTGTGAGTGACCTGATTGGCCAGTCAAAACGAAATCCCTAGTATATACCCTGGAAATGGTGTTTTTAAATAATTCATTCAACCAACACTATACTCGTCAATATTGAATCCATTCTGGCTAAAAAAAAAAACACATGGGGGTATCTACACTGGATGTGTGCATTGTTGTCTGGCACTTGTGTTTGTGAATTGCTACAGAAGCAGTTAAACTGGATGAATCCTGGTCACACTTGTTTTTAAAGAATAATGTCGGCCCTGGTGGCACAGTGA
Source organism: Symmetromphalus regularis (assembly GCA_032355785.1). Classification (NCBI taxonomy): domain Eukaryota; kingdom Metazoa; phylum Mollusca; class Gastropoda; order Neomphalida; family Neomphalidae; genus Symmetromphalus; species Symmetromphalus regularis. Next base: position 3,633 of record JAULBS010098887.1, on the reverse strand, counting down.
TTAAGCTATTGGTCTCGTGGCTGGTATGAAGTGGGATCAAATCTGTCGAGGCATGGGATTTTTAATCTCTATACCAGCTCCAAACCAGAGTGAGTGCTTCGCAAGGTTCAGTGGTCCACAACTGGTTTATCAAAGGACGTGGTATTTTGTATCATGTCTGTAGGATAGTGAATATAAAAGATCCCTTGCTGAGTATCGATAAGAATAGCTGCAATAGTGTGGCGGTATCAGGTCTTGTCTCTACTAACAACACTAACCTCTGTCTTGGACAGATATCACAGGAAGCTGAGCTGTGTGCCCAGGACAGCAGTCTTGAACCTTAATTGGATATAAGCACAAAAATAAGAACAACCAACCAATCAAGCAACAATGTATTGAATCTGCTTAATGAAATTTTAAAACTGATTATGAGACTTATTCCACACTTGTCAGCACAATGTTATACAGATGACACTTCAGTTGTTGTTCTCAGTGTCTGTAAACGATAGCCAGCTCATGCAAAAAATACAACTGTGTTTACATAAACCTTTCAGCTATTACCTCCCAGAGAAAACAAAAAACAACCTGTATGATTTTCAACAGCGTTGCTTTCTCATATCCTATTTCTGTAACCTTACAAAAGCATTAAAATACATGATTGTTAATGGAAAGCAAAATAAAATATATGACAGAATGTCAAACATTTTAAATCACTGGGTGACAGTAATTTTGCTGTAACGTGGACAATGTAATATGATACAAGAATACACTGTCTTTTTATATGCACATTAACCTAGCAGGATATACAAGTATACTGTAAACCGTGAACAAATCATGTGCATATTAATTTTGTGTTGTTCGTGACCAACAACAAGTTGTGAAATTTATAAGCACACAATATTTTTCAGCTCTTAACTAGTGAAAAGTAAAGAAAAACAAAAGAAAAAGTCGAAATAATTATCATTCAGTTTATTGATGTAATAGTCTTGTTCAGAAGTAATATATACTACTAAGCAGCACTAAACTTTTCTGTTTTGCCGACTGAGAATTATAATGTTAATGTTATAAATAGTGACCATGTGAACGATACTATCCGTTTATACATGTTTGTCCTGAATTACTAGTAACTTTTCCGGATACTGTAAGTTCTAATAACCATATGGCAATGAGGTATATTTTTACTAGATTAACCGACATGGACACTATTTCAAATTATTAAAATTTTGAATTTTTATTATTATTTATTTACTTTTTTTTTTTTTTTTTTTACAGATGACAATTCATGAAATTCAAAACATTGCGAACATACATTAAGGTGCATATTCATGAAAATAACACGTCGCAATATTAATATGGTTTACAGTAGTGTCTCTAATATTACCAGATGCATACTTATATAACTGAAGATAATTACAATTTTTTAATGTTATACCTTCTTTATACATTAAATGCATACTCCTACAGACCCTTGACGTAATTAATTTCCAAATAAAGAATTAATTTTAAATATAAACATTTGATTTGCCCATAGAAATACTTCATTCAACTACTTACATAACCATCGCATCTCACTTATTATCAATAATTTAAAAATAATAATGAATTATGCTCAAGGACAAATAAATCGAAAACCATAAACTCGACATGGAATTCCCTATACCATGATTCAGGCAAAAAATCTTGTGTGATATAAAAGTGACTCATTTAAGTTTCATTCATAATCAATATTTAGACCACAAATCCCCGTAAATTGCAAGGGAGTATGCCTTTAACAGTATATCTTCTGTTTTGATTTTGTATAAACATTGAAACGTGTATGGGCATGTTTATAGTAACTTCACCACAATGCTGGTGACATTTGTTTAGTTGAAGATTGATAGACATAGGGTTAATTTCTGTCAGTGTAGCCAGGGACTCTGCATAGGCAAATCACACAGTAACACAAATAATACAATACATGTGTAGGCGTGTTTACATGTACTGATAACTGTCAAAGCTGTTAAACAAACAAACTGGTCACCAACAGGAAGCAGCCAGCTTATTCATTCAAAACAAATCCATATATGCACATAGGATTGTTTTTATTTTTAAAAATTATAAAACATGGGCATCCTTAGGAAAATAGATTTTGGTTTTGTTGTTTGTTAAATGACATCACTAGAGCACATTGATTTATTAATGAACGGCTACTGGATGTCAAACATTTGCTAATATTGACACACAGTCAAGTGTGAGTCTGCCTCTAACAGGCTTTGAAACATTGTCACCCGCTTGAGAGTCATCTGGACCACAGAGGCTCACTTCAGCAAAATACTGGACATGCACTATTGGATAAATCAGCAAAAATCAGTGGGAACAAGAAAATAAATCTACTGCCACCACATAAGCTATTCTTTTCAATTAGCAGCACTAGATGTTTTTAATCAGTTTCACAGTATTGCACATATTACAGCCTTTGAAGAACAAATAAAATTTAAAAAACATAATGCTTATCAGCGGCTAGATACCACTTAGGTTATTCTTTTCAATAAACAGCAGTAGGTCTTTTATAATACACTTTAAAAGATTAGCAATTATTACAGCCTTTTCATATAACATTTAGGAAAATGTGTTAAAAAATAAAAATACCCAATGGTTCTACTAGCTGAGATAACATAAGTTATTCTTCTCAGTTAACAGCAATGGGTCTTTTATGTTTTTTTCATCATAAACATACTGCAGTTGACAAAAATGGGTCTACTAAGAAAAGATATTTGCTACTGTAACATATGCTATACTTTTTAATTTGTATCAAGGGTATTTTACATTCCCTTCCTTACAATCAGGATTATCTGCAACATTACCAATAAAACAATCACCAAACTCCTTGATATCTACAACAAGATTGTCGAATTCTGAGCATATCTAAGATTACACACACAAAAAAATATCTTTCTAACTTTGTGCATCAGATGAAAGGAAAGAGCTGGGATGTCACATACATGAGGTAACTCAGCACCACTGGACGGAATGTGATTGAAGCATGCACAAGATGAAAACTAGGATTTCTCTTTAGACTGGGTTCAGTTTCATGCTAATCATCTTACAATGTGAGATATAGTCATGCCCTCGTGGCAATGAACTCTACTGGCAAAGGCAAATTGTCACACCCATTTAGCTGAAGATGGATGACCAGATGGCAAAATGTGAAACCTGCTCCCAGTTGAACCTCAACAAGACTACAACAAAGCCCTGATGATCCCTGGTTCTTTCAGCATCATCCTTTAAGAGGTTTGATAGGTAAAAACGATTTCACAGTATGGTTTTCAACACATCCATGTGACCTGCCAAGATGGTGGTTCAAGAGAGATATCACTCAGATTGAGGTACAGATATTCAAAGGGTCTTGTTGCATGCTATAAGTGACTGTATTCAGATGGTTTTGTCGCATGCTATAAGTGACTGTATTCAGATGGTTTTGTTGCATGCTATAAGTGACTGTATTCAGATGGTCTTGTCGCATGCTATAAGTGACTGTATTCAGATGGTCTTGTGGCATGCTATAAGTGACTATTCAGATGGTCTTGTCGCATGCTACAAGTGACTCTATTCAGATGGTCTTGTTGCATGCTACAAGTGACTGTATTCAGATGGTATTGTCGCATGCTATAAGTG
>JAULBS010098876.1:0-16382 GCA_032355785.1 Symmetromphalus regularis | reverse complement strand
TTCTAATATTGTGAGAAATTCTACAACATGTGTTATGACATAGAAATAACATTGGAATGCATACAAAAATCTATGGTCATTGTGCAACCTGGTTCGTGAACGATTGGTGTCTTCACTATTAAAAATATGATTTGTTCACTGAATATCAGTTTAAGGTTTTGTGTATATATCTATATATTTCATGACCCTGTTTGTAATAAAATTTAATTATGTATTTCCTTTTAAGAGTCTGTGTAATTTGACTTGATCTGGAACGCCATAATACACAACAATATTTGTTGTTTAGTATCATCATTGTATTTCGTTTCGGTTTTACGTAGTTGATCCAACATTTGACGAATTTCCATCTCTTGTGATTTGGAGTTGCCGAAAAATGGCTACTTTGCTGAAGGTCACGACAGCACTTGCTAAAGTGTTGCCTAAATCACCGAGGGTAAACATTTACCGTTATATAGAAAAGCTCAGCTGTTTTATAATCTTTAGAAGTTGGTAGTGTGACAATTGTGCTTGCTTGATTTTCTTGATAGGCGTTTAGCAATCCCAAAGAGTACGCGAGGGCACATGCCATTTTGATTTTTTTTACAGGACAGTTATTATTAAAGACAGTTTTACGTAGGCGATCTCACCCATGAGTAAAATTGCAAACATAACATCTTCATTACTAACTTTCGTTGAAATTGGTTATTACTGACACCGTTCTGTTTGTCATTGTATTGGATTTATGTCCATTTGAAAGTTGTTGTGACCTGGATTTGAACCCATACCCTTGTGTATGTGAACACATGAGCCAGAATGTATCAAAATCATTATTATATAGCACGTTGGTTAATTTGCATTAACTAAATAATTCTAAGTTTGTTTCCAGGTGTGTGTGTTTTTATGATCCATTTTAGTACACATGCATTCCAAGCCTGGAAATAATGTTCTGAGATGTGCCTGTCGGAATATCATATGTCACTCAATTTGTGCCTGTCAAAAATGAAAACGTCCCTTTCACCAAATGAAGTTGTAATTTATAAATATTAAAATAAATAAACTGAAGTTTTATACAGAGATACTGACCATTACAAATTTAAAGCATAGGTTATGCTGTTACAGTTGTCTTATTTGAAATTCCGATTTATTTAATAGAAAGAAAATGGTAATTTAGTGTATTTGGTGTCAGATCTTATTTTGAAAGGCACAATGAAAGGCACAAATGTCAACACCAGAGAATTGGAACTTTTTCCCTGTTCATCATCAACAATCATAGACTGGTTTCTTGCCTTGTTCTTTAAACTTATGGAATAGCGAGTATAGCAAGCATTTGGATATGGAATAAACCAGTCTAGCAATCGGTCTTCCAAACAGCCCCGATGTTTGTCGACTCTGTACAGACTTGACCTTGAAAAAAAAAAAAGGTGCCCTCAGTGGGATTGAATATGGGGTCCTGTTGAAAAATGGTGTGATTTTTATCGACATCTTGCCTTCACAACATAGCATGTGACATCAGTGCTGCATTGTAGCACGAGCCTGATGTCACATTTTTTAGCAGCATTCCCAAATCCTATTTACACCACTTAACATGTTAGTTTCTTAGAAATCAACCGATATCATTTGCATATTAATGCAAGCTCCTTTTTACTATTAAGTTCATGTTCAAAGGAAAGTAATTTTCATTTGTCATGAGTTTTGGCAATTTAGATTTTGTAATTAAAACTGAATACAGTGCAGTTACTTCCCTTTAATAGCTACTTGTACATTAATATGGTGTCGAGTTCAATTTACATGATCTTCTTTTTATGTTTGAAACTGCATCAGAGAGGAAATTTGTGATACATTTTTTTTCACCATTCTGAACCTTTCAAGACACTGAAATATTTGTTGTGACATACATGGAATATTGAATTTAACAAAAATTAACGATTTATTGGTACAGTCATTTGAAAGGTTATTTGTCAGACCAGTGTTTACATTTTAAATTGTCCCTCAGAATGTTTAATTTGGCAATCAGAATTGTACTTTCTATACCCCTAGATTTTACATTTGACACTGTTTTGTCCAAACTTGAATATTTTAATATCATCATGTCCAAATGTTACATCTTGTAATGCCCATTGATGATTGATGTATGGAAGCATTGGTAAAACATTCATTCATTCTTTTCTCTTTTTTTTGCTTAATTTATATTTATTATTGTTTTATCAGATACAAACAACTGTGTATCTCAGCAAGAAATGGCAATCAACAAAAGCAGCAACCTATGAGCAGTCGGTGCTGAATATTCCAGAAACAAAAGTGACAACCCTTGACAATGGCTTGAGAGTAGCCACAGAAGACTCAGGGATTCCCACATGCACAGTGAGCTACATTATTAGTAGATGAACTTTAGGCTTCAGAACATTGCACAATTGATAGTTTTATTCAGTCACCGATCCAGCAAATATTGTTTTGGATAACCCATTTTTCATTTAACATAAAATTGTCGTTTATGGATTAAGCAAGTCTGGTTTTGTGTAACCCATTTTTCATTGCACGTTAAATTGTGGTAGTTTATCCTTATTAGTTAACACAATTTTTTTTAATTATCAGGCATGACCCTCAGATTTTGTTTATGAATTACTATAAATTTAAAGGTATTGATAAATTCCTCTACCTTTTTGGTATAAAATTTACTTGCCTTTGTAATGTTCATTGTTTATTATTTATAAAAAAAAACATCTTAATCCAATGTTGTGAATACATGATATAAATCATGAATTATTAGTGAATTAAAATTTAACAATGGTTAAATCAGTGACCTGTTAATGACGACAACATTTAGCGAGCTTAGCTGATTTATGATAAGTTTAAGTGTTCGCTTCATTAATATTAGCATTCTTGTGCAATTGCTAAACCCACAAATATTTAATTCACATTAAAACTGATTAATGTTTTTTCTTTCTTTAGGTTGGTTTGTGGATCGATACAGGAAGCAGATTTGAGAATGAGAAGAATAATGGTGTGGCCCATTTTCTGGAACACATGGCATTTAAGGTAAAAAGAGCTTTAATGTGATGTTTCTGTTTCCTCTATTATGAACCGTTCACAGGCCTGGAAATAATTATTTAAGTTCAGCTGGTCAAAATGTCCAGCATCAGTCAATTTGTGCCGGACATTAAAGAAAATGTTCCTGACACACAATTTAATATTAACAATTTAAACAGAATACACAATTTAGTTTTTATGGTGTATGCTTTTTATTATTTAATTCTTCACAATTTATTTAACAGACACAAACTGCATGAAGCAGACTTTATACAGAAATGTTATTTTTACTAAAACTTAAAACATGAGTGTTGGACAAAATGACAGACACAAACAACTTTGTGACTGTCAAATCTCTCAAAATGACAAATTTGTACTGGTCAATGTCCTTGACCAGCCACTTACTTCCAGGCTTGCGTTCAGAATTATGGGATGACTAAAATAGGGGACAATTGATTAGTTTGGTATTTCTAATAAAATATATGAGGACATAGTTTTATATACGCTGAAAGGCAAAAGAAAGTATATAATTTATAGAAATGAGATGATTTAATTAAATAAGTGATACATCTAGCTGATATTTATGAATGAAAAGAAAATGCCTACCTTTCCGGTTTCTACTTAATATTTCCGGACAGACACCCCATTCCGGCGATACAGTCAAACTTTCCTCTGGCTGGCTGCGTCGCTTAGATTTTTATTTATTATTATTTTTAAAAATTATTATTTATAAAGTTGTCGGAGGTCGGTTGATTCGAGATAATTAATTTTGCATAACTTCCTTAGTGAAGGTCGAATGACATTACGCATGCAGAGTGTCAATGTTTTGCGTTTCCACTTCCTGTGTAAACATTTCGCACCAAAGCTGAAACGTAATGGTAAGTAAAACAAAACGAGCAAAGCGCCAAGTGTAGATTAAAAGAAAGCCAAGTATTCAGCAGAAGTTTTTGGTCGAAACAATCTACTAAGAGCGCATCTTTTGCTACTGTTCCACTTTCCACCTTGACTTCAGCATTGGACATGGCAGACAATTCAGTTGTCACATATGACGCATTCCTGATAGAACCCTTAGATTTCCTTAGAAATCATGTTTATGGGCTGTAGATTCCTAAAACGGTTTTCTATGGGTAGGCAGGTCTGGGTATATTGAGCACAACTGAACTGTAGATACATGGGTGTCATGCATCGTTCCCCCATATCATGTCTGTTCCTCAGTGCAGCCTTGGAAGATGCTGATATTTTTTAATAAACTGTTCTTCATACACACATACCTCTCTCCCTAAGTGTAGTTTGTACAGACAATAAAATCTTGGTACTTGTGAACAAACCATTAGTTCACTGTATTTATTTTATTCTTGGATCCTGTATTTCAGATTCTGTTAATTATTCTATTATTTAATTATTAGAATAGTATAGTATATTTGTAATATTGTGTTACAGGGAACACAGAAGAGATCACAGACCGACTTGGAACTGGAAGTTGAGAACATGGGTGCACATTTAAATGCATACACATCCAGAGAACAGACCGTCTATTATGCCAAAGCATTCTCACATGATGTTGGAAAAGGTATTTATCAAATGTCAGCCAGTAGGCATTACAAGTTAACTACAATTAAATTTACTCTTACACATTTAATTATACCCAAATATAATTCATAAACATCTGCATTTTACAAGAAGTCTTCATAAATACAGTTCTGCACTTGAAACTTAATAGTCACTGATTAAATAATGTGCTGGTTTGTTGTTAAGCATTGTTTTGTTATGTCTTATGGTTGTACCTGTACAAATTATCTTGTTTATTCTCTAGCTGTTGACATTCTGTCCGACATCATTCAGAACAGTACACTGGGTGAGAATGAGATTGAACGAGAACGTGGTGTAATCCTTAGAGAAATGCAGGTAAGCAAGAATACTTCCTTTTAATTCAATTAAAAAACACCTTTATTCTCTGTTGAAACCATTAATATTCAAGGTGGTTTAAAGAAACAGTGACTGCATTCTGAGATTCCTTAGTATCTGGAATAAAAGCTGGGCTTCAATAATTTTTAGTCAGTTTTATGTCTATTTTAGTGAAACAGATCTTGTTTTATGCATATTAACAACAAAAACACTATTGTATATGATTGTGACAATCTTATAACCATTTCTTTAGTCATTTGGCACACGATCTTGCCTTCTGACTGATGAATGGGCAGTGGAAACACCAAAAATGAGATTGTTGTTCTTTCAGATTTTGTGAATAATTAAAAAATAATTATTTAAAACATTTTATAGGAGGTAGAAACAAATCTTCAAGAAGTTGTATTTGATCACCTACATGCAGTCGCTTATCAGGGAACAGCTCTTGGCCGGACCATCCTAGGGCCTACTGAGAATATAAAGTTAGTATTCTATAGTTAACAGCATTTTAGTAAGCTCTTCTAACCCATTAAAAGTATGTATGTGGTGGAAGGGACATTGTAATCATTTACGTTTTTTAAAATTACTATAAAGTAATTTTATTTGAATTAATGTCTATCATGATCTTATAACTTGGTTGGTAAAAATTCCCAATAAAATGCAATGTATACAAAGATAAGACTTCCTATTATTTAATAATTCATTGGTCCAGATGTATTTTAATCTTTGAGGTTTTAATTCTTGCAGATAGTTGCAGTCTGTACTTCAAAACTATTATCTTAAAAGTTATGTTCTATCTTGTCTTTGGGAAAGTACATATAAAAAGAAAACCATTCTGAACATGCTTGTACTTTTGAATAATTTGATTTAAAATTATATATATATTTTGTTATTGCAGATCAATTAAACGAAATGATCTAGTAGAGTATATCAACACTCACTACAAAGGACCCAGGATGGTTCTTGCTGCAGCTGGTGGTAAGTTACACATCATTTACAATGATCTCAGTTGTGATGTTAACACTGTATGCCCTCAACATGACACTATTAGTAAAATTTCATGATTTTTCCTGTTCTAAATTTAATAAACGGTTGTAATTCATTTCCATAAATATTGGACTTGGCTGTAGTGGTTACACTTTTGAACTCATGGCTGAAATGGGTGCATGGTATTTTTAATCTCGATACAGGCTCCAACCCAGAGTTAGTGCTCCACAAGGCTCACTCGGTAGGTGTACACCACTTGCACCAACCAGTGGTCCACAACTAATTTATCAACAGCAGTGGTATGTGTTGAAACAAACTTAGACTCATGTTAAAAAGTTTGGTGTCCTTAATTCACATTAAAAGTGGTAATTGTAGCCACTGGTATTGTTTGAAAAGTTTTCATGTGCTCAAAAGTTCTCACTGATATGTAAATTGTCTACAACAACTGTTAGTGTAATTCATACCCAAGACCTTATATCACAGTTAGCTTATTTTGTATGTAATAGTTTGTGAACAAAGATGTGCTGGATGTTTGCTGAACACTGCTTTCTTTTCCTAGGTGTGGATCATGGCCAGCTTGTACAGCTTGCAGAGAAACACTTTGGTAATTTAAAAGCCGGCTATGATAGTGAAATTCCTCTCCTATCTCCATGTCGATACACAGGAAGTGAGGTATGAACATACAGTTTTGAAGGGGTGTCAGATCAGCATGTAGCTCACACAAGTCTAATATTGCATTCAATTTTTTGTTCAAACAACATTTACAAGGATTCTGATTTTATAAATGGGTTACACAATGAAATGGGTTACCTAAATTCTTGTTTGTTTGCATAACCCATTTATAGGGATACACAGTTAAAGAGAAATAATTCTTAAAAAAATTTGTATACATATTTATTTATTAATTATTGATAATTCTTGTGAACAGACCGTAATGTTTCCAAATGTTATTAAATTTATTTGCTCAATTTGTTTTCCTCTTCAGGTTCGAGTCCGTGATGACAGTATGCCTCTAGCACATATTGCTATCGCTGTTGAAGGATGTGGTTGGACAAACCCAGACAACATTGCATTGATGGTGGCTAACACACTGATTGGAAGTTGGGACAGGTCCCATGGAGGTGGAGAAAATCTTGCCAGTCCACTGGCTGCTAACAGTGCAGTAGGAAACCTGTGTCATAGTTTCCAGTCGTTCAACACGTGCTACACTGACACTGGCCTTTGGTGAGCTGCTTCTTATATACATCATTCATTGATGTCCAATGTCTTTCTCTTTTTAGTTTTTGTGCCATTATTAAACACATTAATTTTTGGTGTAACAAAAGTTTTATTCTGTCTGTAGTAAAGTGGACATAAAAGACACATGGCTGCTAATCAGAAAAGAGTAGCTTACATAGCAGTGTTTTTTTTTACATAAATATAAACCATGTCTTGAAAAATACTATGTTTTTAATTATAGAATTGATTATAACGTAATAATTATTTATGTAATTCTTAAATTGTTTAATAGTCATCGAGTACATATTTACACTGTTGTTTATTTTCAGGGGAGTATATTTCGTAGCCGAGCGTTTGCAGCTTGAAGATATGATGTTTAACATTCAGGATGAATGGTGAGTGTACATGTGAATGTTAAGAGTGCTGTAGAAATGATCACATAAGAGGCACAGTTATTTCTAATATAATAAGTCATATTTTAATACAGTGGTAATAGCATTACTATTCACCACTAATTATAACACTGCCACCTATACCATGCAAGTACTTATTTATTTAATCTGATTCTTTATCTTTGATACTGCTCATTTTACAGTTAAATGTTTTTGTTTTGTAAATAGGCCTGCTGAGCCCAGAATTAGTGTCTATGCTCTGCATGGTTTATAACAGTTTTGTTCTGAAATAGATTATTTCATTCTTGGTGATTGTCCACCAGGCTTTTCATTTTATTTGAGAGTAGGAGTTGGAAGGAAGAGAGTAGGAGGAGGAGATACTTTAAAGGAACTCATTTTTTTTTTTTTAAGGGAAGTAGACGGCGCAAGTTTGCAAATAGACCGGTAAATGCACCGCCAGCTGCCTTGTTTTGAAAACACTGGTACACCATTCGGTTTTTAAAATAAGTGCATTAATTTCTTAACCTGTTTTATTCAGGATGAGGCTCTGTAACAATGCAACCGAGTTTGAAGTTCAGCGAGCCAAGAATTTACTGAAAACCAACATGTTGTTGCAGCTGGATGGATCTACGCCTATCTGTGAGGATGTTGGCAGGTATGTCTAACCATGCATTTAGTATCAGAAACTGTAGCAGTTATCACATAGATTCATGAGCCTGTGCTTATGGACAAATTTTACAAAGCATTCTGATTTAAGCATTGTAAGTGTATGAAATATTGTAGGGGTATGTAGTTTTATACTTGTAAAAGAAAACAGGCTTTGTAAATTTGGCCCCTATATCTGGACAGTTCTAAGATAAAATCAGAACATTTTAACACCATTTATGACCACATGGGAATTTATGACATTTGTTTGTTATCTGTATTGTAATTTATAATAGTAAAAACAGTGTTTATATATATGACGTACAAACTGTTCTATGCAAGTACCTTAAGACCAAGTGCCATCCAAAAACATTTTTTACATGTCCTGTTGAATTTGTAGATAGTCATAAAATGTGTGCTATTTATTTAATTTCAGACAAATGCTGTGCTATGGTAGACGTATTCCAATCCCAGAGCTCGAAGCCAGAATAGATGTAAGACACTTTGTAGCTTTATTTTAAAACACTAAAATAGGTGAAAATAATTGAACAGTATTACAGAAAAAAGTTATGTCCTACAAAATAACAAACAAAGCTTTCAAAAACTATTACATAAATTGTTTAGGCAACAATGATAGATGAAAAAAGTTTTATTCATTAAGAGGAAAGGTTATTTTAATGGATAATGATTAATTTGGATTCTCTGTATTAAGTGTTCTTTACTATTTTTTCGTTTAAACACATTGACTAGTGACTTTACATATGGTTAAAGATTGAAGTACTAGATCTTGTCTGCTTTAACTCAGTAAAACCATGACATCCATGCTAACTCGACAATAAGCTTTCTAACAGTGGGAAATAACAAATCAATGTTAACCTAATGTTTAAAATTGTTCACAAATTTAAATTTAATTTTTACAGCCTGCTTTGTTGTGTGTGGTAGTCGTTATGTTGGAAATAAAATCTTTTTTTGTTGTAGGCTGTTGATGCTAAGGTTCTCAAGGAGGTGTGTTCTAAGTATATCTATGACAAATGCCCCGTCGTTGCAGCTGTAGGTAAGTACAAGTACTGGACAATGATTGTAGCTGTATATTTGTATATTTGTGTATGTTATCCAGTGGCAGTAGTATATACAGGCCTGTTAATTTTCTGGGAATTACTTGTGGGGGGTTATAAATTATATTTTGGCCTTTGAAATAGAATTAGTTTTTTTCTGTCCAATGTTCCATAACTGGTAATATAAAATTGTGTGGCAAGTGCCATCCTGTCTGTGAAGAAAAATGTTAGTTTTACTCATTTAAGTAACTTATGCCATATTTCATATGTTTGACACTTCAAATAGCCATTGAACAATGTTTTAAGAGGAACTTTTAAAACAAACAGTACTTTTCTTTTAAAAATTAATAACCAAAACCTTTTATATTTTCAGGACCAACTGAACAGCTTCCCGACTATAACAGAATTCGATCCAGTATGTACTGGTTGAGGCTATAATACTGACTTGATTTATAGAACCAGAGCGTGCTGTTAATACTGAAATATTGTGTGCAGACATGGACTTTAGAACATTCACGACTTTCAGAAGAATGTACATGTACTCAAACTATTCTTTTTTTTATGTGCGGAACTGTACTGTGCCTGTAGAGAAACTACTGTGCATGTACTGAATCTGTATTGTGCATGTACTGAAACTGTCCGCTGAGATTTGTGTCTAAACAGTCTTGTCGCAGTTTACTAAACGGTAATAAATATGTGATTGTAAACATATTTGTTTTTGTACTTCATTACTTAGACCTGTGTGGTTGAATGACTGCTTTCAGAATGGCACGTGCGTAGTGGTACTCATTTGAGCCAGTATATAGAGGCAGTATCTAGCTCAACTAGCAGAGGATTTGCCCAAGGTGCTTTGGTCGTATAATTGGACCCTCAATTCTCACACTGGGTTTTTCCCCATTTCAGACAGTGCCCCACAACTGGTATATCAAAGAATTTGTATGTGGTGTCCTCTGGAAAATGCATATAAAATCGTTGGTAATGGAAATTTTTTATCAGATTTCATCTGTTAAAATTACTGAATATTTGACATCTAATCACCACTGATTAATAAGTCAATGCTCAGAAGTTTAATTTCACACACATAATTTATTCTTCTTACCCCATGTGTCATTTGTAAATCTACCTTATCCAGTCTAAATTATACAACACAAAATTTTTTAGTTATTTTGCAGAAATTATTGGCGATAGGATAATTTTGACAAACTAACCTAAAAGGACATTTTTAATAATTTTCATAAATTTATAAAAAAATAATAATACACCAGTTTTGCTCATGTTAGGATTAGATGTTTAGAAGTCATCTGTGATCAACACCTACTGAAATAATATAACAAGCAAAAAATGACAAGTGTTCTGTTTCATAACTGTTGAATATAAAAAATGTGTAATTATCCATATTTTCAATAATCATCAGTTGCCAAATTAAACAGTTTGGGGAGGCTTATGTATAAAGGGAGGGTTTTGGTTCCAAAACAAACCCCCTGGCCATACACCCTTCCCTAGACACATGGGGGATGCCCAAACCAATATGGATGTGGGCACATAATAATAAATTACTTGTGTGTGTGTGTGTGGCCAAAACATACACTGTCCAGTTCCTTGAAGGCAGATGTTATTTTATGCATTTTGAACACTCACCAGTGGGTAGTGATGAGAATACTACTCCATACAGCTCAAAAATTTAAAAAAAAAAAAATCTTTGCTTTGGTAAATTATTTAATAAACAGCCCAGTAAAGCAGTGGGTGACCTCTAGAAAGCTAGTGACATGGTTTAAACCTCTTCATAGAAAGCTAACCTAATAAATCACTGAAAATTGTTTAACTTTACTTTTAACACCATGATGTAACAACAAACAAATATTGATATATTTATAATGCATTTTTATTGTCATCCAAAAAGGATGCATACTGATTTGATAAAAATTTGATAAAAAAAAATTATGTACAAAGAGATCAACAAAATATGACATGATATGTACACCAATAAATAAACAACAAAGCCAGAGTCTGGAAATAAACATGTGACTCCACATATCACACAAGGTACAACACTGACATGTAGTACAGCAATACATTTCTTAAGCAATGTTACATGCAATATAATACTCTCTTTTAATGTAACATATAATGCAATCAGTGCAGTTATAATGCTGTTAACAAGCCTTGCTATATTAGACCACTTAATAAAATATTCTTGGTTCTAATCATTTTTTAAGTGAATTGGGTTGGCAGACTGATTTTATTTTATAGTTTTTATTATATATTATACTAAATGGAATATGTGAGTGGATTTTTAAGGATATGAAATAGAAGACTAACAGGTTTATTAAATAGATTGAATTAAAGTTGTACAACATGAGGTATAGTTGCAGATATTGTCAGAATGAGTGTGTGATCAAAAGTGAAATAACAGTATCAAGAAGGATTTAAAATTGTATGTACCATCAAAACATTTTTTTTTTAATATATATATTTTTTTAATCGGTATGGGACTTATTTTATGGTCTGGCAGTGATGAGAAAAAAGATTTTATTCTTTTTATCAGGCCTAATACAATTAAAGTAGAAGTTGTAACGCTATTAACAAGCTCTATTACTGTTACTTGAATAGAAATGCAGTGAAAAGTCTAATGTACAAGCCTGGTTAATGTTACATGTGTAACATAATGTACAAACCTTTTAATATGAGTAATACACAACACAAGCTTTGTTAAAGCTCTATGTAATACAATGTAGAAACCTTGTTAATGTGACATATAATACAATGTACTATATAAATGATATAATTTTATAAATAGTTGCTATACTACTGAAGTCCTGCTTTCAATTAAAAATATATTTTGATTTGCACTTTAAAAAGAAAAATTGCTTGATGTAAAAAATATTTTAATTCTAATACATGTACAAAAGACAAATAATATTTCAAAACTAAACAAAATGCTACAAAAATCTACTATGTAGGCTATCCATTGCCTTTGTTAGTTTTATTGTGATCACAACCATGAGTAGCCTAGCTACCCAGTATACACAATTAATTTATATGTACAATTGATATGTAAGCAAATGAAAGATAACAGCTACAACAGGAGATCACATCTTGATATCTGTAATATTGTCAAAACAAATTTTCTGCATGATAAAACAAAATGTGGTTAGTTGTACATTACGTATTAATCTAAACTTGCTGCACAAATATTTGTACTTGTATAAAAACAGCTTCAGTTAAATGTGTGAAGGCCAGCCAATGACAATTAAAAATGTGGCATATAGTTTTGAAAGTAGATGATTTACACAGAAATTGAAATATTTCGTAGCTTTCTTATACAGAGACTGACATTAATTACACCAGGTACATGCTTTAAATGTCCCTGCTAGGCAGTGGTCTTTATAAAAATGACTGGTTATTAAAGTAACTGACAGAAAATGGACATAGAAAACAGTAGGGGGGGTTCAAAAAAAAAATTATGTTGCAGTTGGTGAATTATTAGTATGTAAAATTTATTTCTATGAAGATGCTGGAAGACAGCAAAGCCAAACAGTTTAATTTGCAGGATATGTTGTGCTTAATTTAAATAAACAAAATCCCTGGTTGGGTAACTTTTTTTTTCTTTTTTTTTTAATAAAATGTTAAATAAAAACATTTTTAATCTAAAAAGAAATATGTTGACATGATCATTCTCAAGTGAAAATCTGGCACAAGTTTTGTTGATGTAGTACTTATTGTTTTTTTAAAGACTATTTTCAAAATGGATACCAAAAAAAGCAAATTAAGTAGTCTATTACCCAATTTAAAATCATCATACAAGGAAATCTGACAGGACCTTAAAAAAAACTGACCCGAAACGAACCTCATTTCTCAGTTTAAAATTTAATATTTTAATACCTTCGCCTCATTTTATTTCTTGATGTAAACAAAATAACAATAATTAAAAAATTAATAATAAAATAATCTTGACCCACCCTGTCAAATTAAACTCACAACCCAAGATACTAATTGTAATTTCAACAAAACTGCAGAATATATCTTCAAAAAGGATAAAATACAAGAAAGGAAAATGAAATAAACATGAGCTGTTAGTGAAATAAACAAGATGATAAATGATATACATGATGTATGCTTAGCACTGTACACACATAATACTTCCCTTTGAGAGAATACCCTTATAAAACACTGTACACTTTAGTAATATGTTGTATGTAATAGTAATACATTGTACACAATAATCACACATCTTTAAAACATTGTACACAAATTACACATGTAAAACATTGTACACAATAGTAATACTTCATACACAAGGGACTGTTAAAAACAATGTTGAACAAATTACATAAAAGATTACATTGCATGTTAATCTTTATAAGAAGCAGTATTATGATTACTGTGAGATATCTTGTATAAGTAATGGTATTTTGTTCAAATGACTGTGATGATGATAATGATAAAATGATGGAATGTTTGGTTCATTCATCACAGTAGGTCAGACAGTGGTTTCATTGCTTGATCTGAAAAAAAAATGCATATGTTAAGAAAATGAAATAATTGTTATCAACATTCGTCACTGGAGTAGAACATACTGCTAATTTTAGTATCATCTGTTTGTGGGATAACTATTTGCACATTTCTCTTTATAGCAGTACTCTGATGGAATGGCCAGTTTGCTCATTGTTTTTTTCCCCCCTTTTTTGTTAAAAAAAGAAGAAGATGGAAAATGTCTCACTCTTTGATCAGAAACATATACTAGTAACTTTTATTTTTCTTATTCTTTTTTGGGGGGAGGGGGAGGGGTTGGGTGGGTGGATGAAGTGGTGGGATAAAATGTACTGATCCTAGGTCAGCCAATTTGAATTGATACATTTAATGTTTGGAATAAGCATTAAATTATATTCCTTTTAATTATAACAGTTTTCAACAAATGACAAACATTCCATGAAATCATGTTTATACTACTTATAAATAACAAAGACAGATGTAGACAAACCTTGGGATATATCTCTGACCATTAAAAGTAAAAATTAACTTTTCTGTGGAAGTATTTAAACAACATTTATCTCAAAACATGGAGTAGTACATGTATGTGCAAACATCACTATATACTTTCTTTCCGGGAAAGCAGTCATTCTTGCTTTTTATTATTTTTAAAATTTCAATTTGTGAAAAGTAAAACATTGAATGTTCTACATGACATTGTATGTTTACATTTACATTACTTCTTGATAATTTGGTCTAAATTTTATCACTCTTCTATCACATCTATGAAACTAAACTATCACTCCCTTGCATTATATAAACATAAAAGAAATACATAAACATAAAATTATGTAATAACAATGAATTACAAATAGAGACATTGTCAAACAAAACAGACATGCATATACTTTGGTTTTTACACCAACATAAAAAATTAAGTAGTTTGTAAAGTGAACTGTTCAGTAATCTACTGAATTAATAACCCATCAAAGAATTAGAAAAAGTACATTTATAAGCATTTTAAAACTTTATGATTTTTATTTTATGTAGTATTATCTAGTCAACAGAACTTTTTGTTTTTGTTAAGAATTTGTAACAGGAAAGAATACAAAAGAAAATGTTATTTATTATATTTTTACTGAATATTTTACACAAATGCTTTACATCACAGTAAATAAAAAGGTTAAAAAAAAAATAATGAACAAGCTCAAAAAAAATTTTGGTTCAGATAAAAAAAAAAAATTTAAAGTTGTTTTACCTTTCCAAATATTTTAAGTTTTATTAATACAAAGATAATTTCCTGTATTTTTGTTACATTGAAATGTGTCAACCTTTAAGGTTTCATAGAATACAAGTAATCTGCTGTGATTCTTTGATTCTATAAAAAAATAAAACACCACACAAAACATCAGCTTATAGAGGCATGCAAAGGCAACACGCAAACAAAAACACGAATAAAGTGCATTTTTCAATGAACAAAAAAAACATGCAAAATCAAAAAGATGTTTTCCTTTTAATTTTCATTATTATTCATACTTAACCATTAGTAAGACAAATACAATAACAGTTACCTTATGCCAGTTTTGAACATCCAGTTTGGAAAAATGCACATGAACCATTACATATATTATGGTCCATACTTGTAAAACATTTTTAAGTCTAAACACTTGTGTGGTCCAGACTTGGAAGTCTCAAAATCATTCTCAGTAATTTACTGACATTTACTAATTTTAGGACAAACCTCTACGTTTCAACAAATTAAGTGTGCTTAAAATGTTAACTATTTAAATTCAACATTATAATAATGAACTGAAATTCATATACAGGTTTTGTAAAATATGGCATAGGGTAATATATATTGTAATTGACAATGTAAGTAGAATAACGTATAACAAAATAAGTGTATCTGTATGAAACTGGTTGGTGTGAGCTACCTTGTATAAGTTGTCTGTGTTGCCCGATGGCTGGGAACACTTACACATCGGATTCGGAGGAGACGCTGCCATTATGGGTAAGGACCTGGACCCGCAATGACTCGGTCTTGGGTCGGTCACCTACGGTTGTGTTACTGCCTGCGTAATTGTTCACCAGGCTATCAGAGCGGACAGGGGGTATAATGTAATCCCGACCTAACAAAAACAAAACTCAAAATCAAAAGCTAGAAAAACTGGGCCGCAGCAAACAAAATAAAGCAACATGGAATGAAATGGGTGTGAAATTGCAATCACATAACCAGTTTTAAGCACCACATATATTGGCTCTATCATACATTCAAACCATAGAAAAAATGTTTTTGCAATATGTTCGTAGGCCTAATCCTAGTTTTATTATATAAGAACAGGTAATATTATATAAAACAATCTGTTATAAATTTTTATAGCTTTAATAAAAGATATTAAATGAGATTCCATTTATTATCAAATTTATGTCCCGAGTGACATACCACTCGATTTCTTAGTTATTACTTTGCTTTTAATATCTCAACAAATTTATTTCAAGATAAATTTTATTTACATGCAGGTGTTCTGAAAGCGCAGTGAAAATTAAACATTACCATGCAAACAAGAATCTCTGTTACCATAAAATAACAACACAACAAATTAAATTTGGAAAAACAATGGTAAATGATTACTGTAATTCAGGAAATTAACGCGAACATGATATTAATGCGAAAAACGCGTCCAGGTTCAGTTCGCTATAATAT
>JAULBS010098875.1:0-31726 GCA_032355785.1 Symmetromphalus regularis | reverse complement strand
CATGGTGTCCTAATTGGAGTATTTGGGTCTTTGATAAGCACCTTCCTGGAGACAGAATATCACTTGGCATGGTGTCCTAATTGGAGTATTTGGGTCTTTGATAAGCACCTTCCTGGAGACAGAATATCACTTGGCATGGTGTCCCAATTGGAAAGGAATATTTAATAACTGAATTCAAACATGCATGAATGATTTATGAATAGGGGTGAGGACTAAAAAGGTGCTAGTATTAACAGTGTTCTGCTGATATGACCCGAGACCACATTTATTTATTCTGTGTGTCTCTTTATGACTTAAAATGCTGTACAGTAGTAGCTGTAGCCCATTTGCATTTTTATATACAACTTTGTGTGGGATAGCATACCCTGAAATTGGTCCACCTGTTTTCCAACTCTTTCTTCTAGCCTATTAAGGTAAATAAACCAACCTAATAAAACTGACCGAAGTACGTCTCGTGTACACTACAGCGTTTCTTTGCCAATCTCATTTTTATTATTGCCAATATAATATTAACAAAGCCGTCTGACATACAATACAACTTTTATCATTTGAAAGCTGTTAGACTTGGGGAAACTGTATTTAACACAAGCACGTACATGTGTATCTTATTTGCTTGAAAAGAAAACAAGAAATTGTGTTTAATGAAACCTTGGTACTTTGGTTAATCAGCAGGTGTTAGATGTCATATTTACAGATAGTCTAGAAAAGAAACCAGCTGCCGTCGCATAGGTTGGACTATTTACATTAATATGCTTGAAGAAAGAGCTGAAAAACGGTTTGATATGAATCTTAATTCAGGATATGTTATCCAACATTATGTTGTATGTACAATGCAAATGGCCTACAATTCGCTGCTTCAAAACTAAAAGGGTGTAAGTTGGGGTAGCAGGTAATGGAGAAAAGGGATTAAAAACTCACCTAGACACAAGTTTTATGTGGAATATCTTTTAATTTCTAGATATACGTGGAATAGCTTCAGAAAACTTTATACACCATTTGTACACCAGTTGCAGCTCACTTAGAGGCATCCAGTGATACCAGTAAGTGCCAAACCCAGACTTACACCCTTTTGCTTCTGAAACAAATTAATACTGTATAACGACTGATTTTATAAACACTATAATAAATATCAATATGGTAAAAAAAAGTTAGTTTTGTTTAGTTTAACGATAACCCTAGATCACATTGATTTGGAAATTTTGACAAACTGTCAAGTGTGAGCCAGTTTCCAAAGGGTTTTGAGCCAGTCTTTTGCCTGAGAGACCGCTGTTATACCACCGGACTACTCACTCTCTATGGTAAAAGTGCATAAAAGATTTATTGCTGGTGATAGAGAATAATAGTCTCTGTGACGGCAGCGAGTTTCTTTTCTAGACTATGGTAAATATGACATATAACACCTACTGATTAACCAATGTGCCGAGATTTCATTAAACAAAATTTATTTATTTCTTTTCAAGCGACTAAGATATATATATGTACATGCTTGTGTTAAATGCAGTTACCCTGAGCCAAACAGCTTTCAAATGATAAAAGGCAGAAAGTGTCCAACACCTGGGAATTGTTTTTAAAAATAGATGAATGAGTACGGTGTAAATATACCCGACCGCAACCGCACGAATCAGTTTGCACGCAAAGAACGCATTTAATGCAAATGAGCCTTTACACATTCTTGATTAGAATACAACATACGTGCATATTTGAAAACCAAATAAGTTAAGTTACTGGTCGTCATTAGGCCAAGTTAAAAATTATAGCGTCCTCGCTCATCTCGAACTACTTCCCCTAGCCTAGACATTCAGTTAAAAGAAATAATAATTTCCCATAAATTATTGTATAAAACTGCAGTTTCAGGACATATTGTTCTCTATGCAGTGTATGATGCTCTGATAGTCGTATAACTAGTCATCGCCAGGATGGTAGTAGCGGATCCAGAGGGGAGTCCGGACCTGCTCCCCCCTTTTCTAGATTTATATATATATATATATTAACCATTTTTCACCATATGGAATGATGCATATTAAATTATTGTTATGTAGGCCCACGGTTGTTGTGGGGTTGTTGTTGTTTTTTGTTTTTTTTTAATTGTTGTTTAACGACACAACTAGAGCACATTGATTTATTAATCATCAGCTATTAGATGTGAAACATTTGGTTATTTTAGTACATAGTCAAGTGTGAGCCAGCCTCTAACGGATTTTAAGCCACTGTCATCAGCTATTGGATGTGAAACATTTGGTTATTTTAGTACATAGTCAAGTGTGAGCCAGCCTGTAACGGATTTTAAGCCACTGTCATCATCTATTGGATGTCAAACATTTGGTTATTTTAGTACATAGTCAAGTGTGAGCCAGCCTGTAACGGATTTTAAGCCACTGTCATCAGCTATTGGATGTCAAACATTTGGTTATTTTAGTACACAGTCAAGTGTGAGCCAGCCTCTAACGGATTTTAAGCCACTGTCATCAACCTGAGAGTCCGAAATTCTACTGCTGAACCGCCAAGGCTCACTCTGTTATGTACCTGTTATCAGATCAATACTTTGTTTCATGAACCGCTTTGAATTTTTTAAAATATTGATAAATCTTTACAACACCGCACCTCCTTCCTTGCAACTTGCTGTTGGTGTTGCAAGTGTATTCATCCACACCGAGCTTATCCTCTAAATCTCGTAATATCAGACCACCCAGAGAGAGACAGAGAGAGAGAGAGAGAGAGAGAGAGACGTCTAGGCAAACCCAGACGCTGTGAGCTTGAACCATGTGGATAATAAAATTTAATATCAGTATCATGGGAGAAAAAAGTAATCTGCGGTAATTCCAGACAAGGCAAACGCCTTTTGCTGGCTAAGCTAGATACTTGTATTTGTTTTCTAGATTCAAACCCATGCTCTCGTCCCCAATTCAATATGGATGAAGGAATGATTGGAGCTTTAGAAGAGTTTTTATGGATGTGTGACAAAGTCTTGTTTTTAAAGGGGTTAAGAGAGTGATCAATTACAACAGAATTTTATAAAAACTGGCTCTGAATGAAACTTACATGCATTTGTTATACTAAATCTCGTTTTCATATCACGTAAGACATTTTAACTGAAACATGGCATTGGGAATTCCATGTCGAGTCAATCGATTTTTTCACATTTAAAAATTTCAAATTTCAAGATCGGAACTCCTCGTGAGCGAAATAAATTGGTAGAAAATGTTTTTGCAGCAACAAAAATATTCAGAAGTTTAAAAATAACGGCTAACAGGAGAATACCAGTCACGTGACTCAAAATACATACGTCACACTTCCGTGAGCATAATTCATTATTATTTTTAAAATATTGATAATAAGCGAGATGCTGTGGTTATGTTATATAAGGAGTTGAATAAAGTATTTCTATGGACAAATCAAATGTTTACATTTAAAATTAATTCTTTGTTTGGAAATTAATTAGGTCAAGGGTCCGTGTGACTATGCGTTTAACCGTACAGTAATAAAATATTAATATTTCCGGATATCTTTAGCGAAAGACTTTTAGAGGAGTGTTTTTCCCCGAAGTTAAGTTAATGAAGAAAGCTTTCTCCAGATGATTAGAATTCGTGAAAGAAGCCAACAGACCGACGGTCATTAGATCCCTGGATTACTAACAGATCTAGACTTGTTCAGAATAATTATTAGTCGTGAATCGTGTGTCTAGTGCAGCGGACCATAGCTTATATAAGTAGCGGATCCAGGGGGTTCCAAACGCCCCTTTTCTCGTATTTTTAAAACCCTTTTCCGAGTGGAAGGACGTGAAAAGTAACCTTTTTTCCCCTGTCTCATTTACTCATCACATTTGGACCCCCACCTTTCACAAATCCATATTTGGACCCCCTCCTTTCACAAATCTTGCATCCGCGCATAATCAAAAGAGGTGCGTTTATTTTTCGGATTGATCCCCATCAATAGAAAGAAATGATTGTTGACTTAATGACACCACAGCACACCACTTAATCAGCGAGCTATTAGGATATTATTCACCTTTTCACAAACAGGACGGAATATATCTAGGCCTTTGTTACACCAATTGGTTCATTGAAGGGAATCGATGCGACGACCAATCGCACACAATTCGTTAGTATAGGTGTATAATTAGAGGTGGATCCTGGTGTGGGGAGCATTGAGGTCTAGGTAATCCGAGCGCCGCATTTTGTATGCTAGTAAATATGTTGTACTATTATATTTAAATCTTAATTTTCTTTCGATCCACCCCATTGAGTATTAATTTTTTTTAAACGATCTTTCTACCCCTAGCCAAACTTTTAACATTTCTGTGTTTGCCCGTGATAATTATGCTGGTGTCTCAGTTGAGAATATATGCACGTCCTTTAAAGGTGGTTTTTATTATTATTTTTTTTTTTAAATTATATATATTTTTTTTTACTTGAACTGTAATTACCAACTGGGTGTGTTATGGTGAGTGCAGTATAGCAGAACACCATTCTAAAGCTTATTTTCAATAACGTCATTGAAAATTATCATCAGAAAAATCAACAAAGATTAAGTCATAATTTAGAATGACAAATTGACATCCTCCCTTTAACTGACATAAACCATATATTGTCAATGCCTCACAACACATAGACCATGCTTCAACACAGTTTCACAACTCAGGCGCATCCAGAGGGAGCGAAGTGTGGTGCATACTCCCTCTCCATTGTACTAAAACATTTAATTATTTTTAAGGCACTATCTTAAAGGCATGGTCCCATGGAATTTAAGGGACTTTGTGCTCAAAATATGGATTATGAATGAAACGTACATGCATTTGTTATACTAGATTTCGTTTTCATATCACACAAGACATTTTAACTGAACCATGGTATAGGGGATTTCATTTCGTCGATCGATTTTTTTTCACATTAAAAAATGTCAAATTTCAAGATCGGAAAATCTCGTGGGGCGAAAGAAATTGGTACGAAATGTTTTTACAGCTTCAAAAATATTCAGAAGTTTTAAAATAACGGCTAAAGGGGGAGTAGCCGTCACTTGACTCGAAATATATACGTCACACACCTACAACGGAAAAAACCCCGTTATTTTTTCAGATTTATTTATCCGTGAGCATAATTCATTATTATTTTTAAAATATTGATAATAAGCAAGATGCGGTGGTTATGTAAGTAATTGAATGAAGTATTTCTATGGACAAATCAAATGTTTATATTTAAAATTAATTCTTTGTTTGGAAATTAATTAGGTCAAGGGTTCGTGGGAGTATGTGTTTAAAGTTATTTTTCTTCCTGCACAGTTTGTTTACGTTAATCAGGCGCGTTCCTGCCTATAACGTAAGTACGCAGTGGCGTCCACATCATTTGTTCAACAACAAAAAATCTGTTTAAAAAAACGAAAAATATGTTGATACCGGACCCAGCTAAAGTATTTAAAGTGAGATGGAACTCAGACGATGCACTGATGCTATCTACAGTTCAGACATTTTACACATTGCCGCATTAAAACTTGCGATTTCCAAGTGTAAAATTAGTGTTGGTTTCAAAAAATGTCTGGGAATATATGATCCCACACACCCCTACAACACTCGCACCTTCTGTGCTGTTCTGTAAATTTGGAATCCACATCAAAAATGGCTGGGAACATGCTGCTTATTGATTATTGATGCAGTGACGTCCACATCATTTGTTCAACAACAAAAAAATATTTAAGAAAACCGAAAAATATGTTGATGTACTCCTTTTCATACCCGGACCCAGCTAAAGATAATACTTTAAAGTGAGATCAACTCAGACGATGCACTGGTGTTATCTAAAGTTCAGACATTTTTACAAATTGCCGCAATAAAATTTATGATTTCCAAGTTTATTTATAGGTATCAAATTAGTCTTGGTTTCAACAAATGTCTAGGGGTGGAGGCATATATGATCCCACACACCCCTACAACACTCGCACTTTCTGTGCCCTACTGTAAATTTCCGGTGTTCTGGACAAGGTACGCCCTTGTTATTATTATTATTAATAATAGTAATAATAATAATAATTACAGGCCCGTGCGCAGGGGGGGGGTGCAAATTTGGATTGACGCTAAAACGTTAAAAACGGAAGTAAAACATTCGGGCCTTCACAAACGCACCCCCCCTAAAGAAAATCCTTCGTACGGGCCTGAATTATTATCATCATTATTATTATTATGCATACCCACTTACATTATATATAAATGGTTATGATACTGAGATATACTATTTTATATACTCACTTTACTCTGAAAGAAGTATCTTCCTTTTCTGTTGTTGTTGCTATGACTATGTTACGTCATACACAATCACATATATTTTCGATTTATATTTATATTAAATTAATAAATAGGTCTATACTGTCGTTACCTTATTGAGAGAACACGTCTATATGATTAGCGTATCCAACAACACTGATACACACTCAAATTCGCTGAATTATCTGCGTATTTTCCTTGTATAGCGAAATTTGTCGGGAAAGTTATATCGGGACAACCCAGTGACGCTATAAATAACTTTGACAATGCAGCGAAGGGGCGTAACTCTCTTGAAATCTTGAGAAGAATTTTTTTTACGGATTACTAATCATTATAAAGCGTTAAGAGTGAAATGTTTCGTTATGGCTATACATTTTAATTGGGAGTAAATTGTAATATTTAAAATTAAACTCTAATGTTATTGTTGTTATTTAAAACAAGCTTTAAATATTATTTATTCCTTCTCGAATGTAGTTCCCTTTCTTTAGGAATTACCCATGTCTAAAAATAGTCACGAGTCATGCGAATGGAACGTGGAATTTCCGCATCGTATAATGTATTATGGTCACACGTCATTCAAGCCAGGCGGAATTTTCCAGAATGAAATGTCACGGATAACGCTATTATAGTTATATCAAGAGTTGATGTCACTGTCTATGCATGTCCTTATTTAAATATGGCATTAAGCTATTAAAAAAACAGTACAAATATTTTTAAGGTAGGTGCAAAATTAGACACCACCAAAAAAAATAAAAAAATAAAAATTGGTGGGTGTGGGAAGATTGTCAAAAAGAAATGGGTCTGTGACCCCTTGTTCCCCCTCTGAATATTACAGGATGAATTCTTGCAACAGAAACAGCAGCGTCCTGGGTCCTCCACGGTATGTATTTGTCCATCAGGTCATAATATAGTGGGTTTTTTTTTTTTTAAAGTAACAATACACTGTGTGTGTGTGTGTGTGTGTGTGTGTGTGTGTGTGTGTGTGTGTGTGTGCGCGCGCGCGTGTGTGTGTGTGTGTGTATTTCATTGGCGTAGAATCGGGGAGAGGCAAGGGGGTGGGGGCATTTTTGGCATCTTCCTACACCACTGTATAATTATATATATATAATGGTACACACATAAACATATATGTCCTAAGAGGGTGTCTGAATCACCATGCTCCCCCAACCACCCCGGACCCGTCTGTACTTACAGATTACTCATGTCATGCTGGCATGCTTCTTGTTCTACAATGGCAGATTTCAGTAACTTGACTGCGTGTGGGAATTACTGAATGTTTGACATCCAATAGCTGATGATTAATAAATGTGCTCTAGTGGTGTCGTTAAACAAAACAAATAAAATATAAACGATTTCAGTAATAATAAGAACAATTTGTTTAGCAAAAATCATTTATTGGTCTATATATTTATGTGAGTAATATAGTAGAAATACAATACAAAAAATTGCCCACGGCAATCGGCACTACCGTGGAGAATGCCGTGGAATTTTTCATTCTACGCGGGACTTTTTTACAGCAGACTAAAAAATGTCAAGGTTTTTATATAATTATTATTACATAGTACTAAAAATAAAGTAAACTTTACGCTAAAATTGTCGTGGAAAATGCCGTGGATACTATTTCTCCACAGTATTTATTTTGTCGAGTACATTTTCTTAATTTCAGGGGTTGGAAATGTAATCAAACCTATTTAAAACAGTCACCCTAGGGCCTACATAAAGTCGTCGTTAACACAGGTGTTTTATGTTTAGAGGTTGAAGTTTAGGCTTTTCGATTTCTAGAGATTTTTGATTATGCTCAAATGTTACAGGTTACAGGTAACGATCTACTTTAAAGGCATATTCCCACGGAATTTAAGGGGCTTTGTGCTCTAAATATTTATTACGAATGAAACTTACATGCATGTGTTATACTAGATCTCATTTTCATATCACTCAAGACATTTTAAATGAACTATGGTATAGGTAATTCCATGTCGAGTCGATCGATTTTTTTCACATTTAAAAATGTCAAATTTCAAGATCGGAACTCCTCGTAAAACAAATGGGGCGAAATAAATTGGTATTTAAAATAGCAGCTAACGGGGGAATACCCGTCACGTGACTCAAAATATATACGTCACACCTTCAATGGAATGTTGTTGTTTTTTTCGATTTATTTGTCGTTGAGTATAATTCATTATTATTTTTTTTAATATTGATAATAAGCGAGATGCAGTGGTTATGTAAGTAGCTGAATGAAGTATTTCTATGGACAAATTAAATGTTTATATTCAAAATTAATTCTTTGTTTGGAAATTAATTAGGTCAACGGTCCGTAGGACTGCGTTTAAGGGAGTTTTTCTTCTTATTTTTTACTATATTAGTGATCAAAATCGATCCTACAAATGTAATGACCTAATTCCATGGATGAGAATTTCTCGGCTTTTTAAACGTCTATATTATTCCAAATCTGTTGAGAAAATAAAGTGGTGGGTGGGTAGATCTGGCAGAACTCCAACATTTGACTGTGCCTATTGTGTGAGATAAACGGTATACCTTATGTTGTCCATTATAATTATTGTTAAACGTTTTGCTCACTCGCCATGACATTGAACTTGCTTAGCTGTAAACAGTAAGTGTGAAACGTTTTGTTTTTAGTTATTTATGTGCTAGTGTTTGAATTACATTTCCGATTATAAATAAATCTGTGATTGTACTAGTATACTGGGGTTGTTGTTTTTTGTGGGGGTTTTTAAAATCATTTATTGTCCCAGAAGCATTTTGGTAAATTGATATACAAAACTTATATACAATAAACAAACATAATAAATATTTTTGTACATAACTATATTAGCATTTAATTACTTCTGGAACAGAAAGAAATAAAACAAAAAAAAGTGTGAGAGATAGGGAGAAAGAGAGAAAGACAGACAGGAGTTCGAGAGAAAGAAAAAACATATATATTAGAAAATAAAATAAAAAGTATATATACAGTAATACAAGCATATGTACAGACATGCATACAAACACTTAATATTATTATGTACATTTTAATAAATAATTAAACAAGTGATACACATATATAATAAATTGTATATACATATATAATGAATAGCAGATATGAATAAGAGAGGAATAAGAATATGTGTTGTACATAAGGAAAGCCCTTTCTCAGTATTAATAATTTTTTTTTTTTTTTTTTTTATATGTATAAACTCGGTCTCGTAATGTCTTTATTTGTTGTTTTTGTTTTGTATTCATAAAAATATATATATATATTTTTAAAGCAACTATTTAATTAATGCTTTGTAGCTTGACCACTTTTGATTAAATTGACTACATTTTGTGAAATGGACACATAAAAATCTATGCAATTGTTGAATAAAAACCAGTTTAGTTCTCTTCAATTGACGTAATTATAGCTTTATGAAATAAATTAAAATATATACGCTATTTGGAAATAGAAAGCATGAAGTTCGTAGTTCTCTCTTGAGAAAAAAAAAGTAATGCGGAGAATGAAAAACTCCGCGGCAATCTTTACATTCCGGATTGCAAGTTTGTTTTATTTAACAACGCCTCCAGAGCACATTGATTTTAATCTTATCATCGGCTATTTGACGTCAATCATATGGTCATTCTGACATATGTATTTAGAGGAAACTCGCTGCCGCCACATATGCTACTCTTTTTGATAAGCAGCAAGGGTTCTTTTATATGCACCGTCCCATGGAAAGGACAGCACATACCACGGCCGTTGATAAAACAGTTGTGGACTACTGGCTGGAACGAAAAATAACCAAACTGCAAATGGGTCCACTGAGAAGGATCGATCCGACGATCGAACGGTTCACAGGCAGACACATTTGAGCTACCTTGACAAGGAGAGTGATACAGCATATAAAATATCAGGCATCTAAAATACAAAATTTTTCTTTAGAAACATTAATGAACAACAATGCTAACAATCACAAAAATCCTCTAGGTTCACATATAAATTTACTCAAATTCCACTTATGTTTATGTACATTTGTATTTAAGAAAATTATTATTTTAAATCTACTGGAGTTTTACCTATATTTTGGGAGCAGATATTTATTTCTAATATCGGTATATAATATGCATAGAAATAGAAAATGAAATTCATCTTCCAAAACATCACAACAAATGGACAATTTTTCGGCAAGTCACTTCTATATCTATTTCTATGAGTATTGATATCAGTATAACCAAGTCTAAATCTAGTCAGAGCATTACGGAAATTAGGAAAATTCCAATCCAAATGATTTTCCAAAAGTATAGTTGACTTAAAGGATTTGAAAATTTCATACCTATCACTTCTATGTATAGCTGTTAGAATGTTTACTGTTGGGAAATATGAAAATTTAAAATGAGTGCAACATACTTCACCACTCTTTCAGTAAAAATAAATAACCGACCTCATGCATGTTGATGCATTTCTGTGAAAGTAAAGTTTGTTTTATTTAACGACGCCTCTAGAGCACATTGATTTTTTTTTATATCATCCTCGGCTATTGAATGTCAATCACATGGTCATTCTGACATATTTTATTTTTAGAGGAATCTCACTGCCGCAACATAGGCTACTCTTTCCGATAAGCAGTAAGGGGTCTTTTATATACACTGTCCCACAGACAGGGCAGCACATACCACGGCCTTTGATAAACTAGCTCGGTACCACTGGTTGGAACAGAAAATAGCCCGAACTGCAAATGGGTCCACTGAGAAGGATCGATCTGACGACCGACAGCTTCGCAGGCGGATCAGTGACAGTAAATACATTATATTCGTATTAAACTTTTAAACCTTCATCTCGAAGTTTAAACAAAGACCTAAATCCTAGAGACGCAAAAAGATCAGTTATTTCACAGTTTATATTATAGGTTATGACGTCGTAACACAACCCTCTTGACTGAGTTTATATACAATTATTCAGAAGAAATGTCTCATTAGTTGGAACAGTGTGAGATAATCATTTTGTGTAGCACATTTCCCTTGTGTATGAAATTCAATAGGCGACCCCCCATTGTACTTCAGTTGCAAAGATAAAACTATTTACTTTTTTATGGGGCATCGTGTATTATAAAGTTTACCGTTTCACTTAGCAACAAGTATCGTTTATCTCCGATAGTTACACGGATACTAACTTCGAACAATATCCCTTTCAAAGGGGCCTTTCGTAAAGGTAAGTTATCACAATTCTCAAAATTATTGGAGCGTGCTTTTTGAAAAAACACCACCGATTAATATATTCATTTTCTTGAATTAGCAACTGATATATTTATCGTTGCCCATTATTTCGCAGTAGCGGATCAGCATTTACCAGGAGAAAGTGTGTGGGAATGATATAATATTACAGACAGGTGAGAATATAGATACAAAAATATAAAGGAAAGGATTGGTTGTTTTAAAGACACACCATCACATTGTTTGTTCAGCTGCTATTAGGTGTCAGACATGAGGTGTTTTGCGTCTAATGGTCTTTATAGCAAACCCGGTAAGGCCACATAGGTTACTCGTTCCTATTAACAGTAAGGGATCTTTTATATTAGCTATACAGTAGACTGAATAGTCTTTGATGAAACAGTTGTGGACCACTGGTCGGAGTAAGTGGTGTACACCTACCTATTCACCTTTGCGGAGCAATCACTCTGGGATGGGGCTTGTAACGAAGTTAAAAATACCATGCCACGACTGAAATTTGATCCCAGTACCTACCAGTCATGAGTCCGACAGCTTAAGACACAAATATACGAGAGAGAGAGTTGGAAGGGATGAAGACAAGGGTATATAATTAAATAGAGTTATATAAAATTAATTTAATAATAATAATAAATTGAAAAATGAGCTCTGAATCTCTTTGTAGCTCCCACTACCCTGTATCCATTACTGATTCATTCAGGGATTATTCGTAATTCCCTTGTTTAAGCCTTTTTATCATATTTTCTTTTTATTCGTATTTAGCCATCTATTTATTCCATTAGTCTGTTATACGTCAGAGGCGGATCTAGAGGTTCAAAAGCCTAGTAGGGGTGAGGATGGCACGCATTCATTGTCCTTGTTACCACTGCATAGGCGTCGGGCGATGCCCGAGCAGGTGGTGGGGTACAGGTAATGACACATTTGCTCCGCCTGGTACAGTTGCTGATTCATATGTACTCGAGAAAAACCTATAAAATAACAGACAACCAAACAGGCTTCGGGGTTATAGTATATTTTTGTTTTACTTAAGAAAATAAGGAAAGACATCTCAAAAATTGAATTTACTTTTAATGATTCTGTAGATAAGCAAATGCATTGTTCACTGCATACATCCAGCAAAAACAAAACATGGTTTTAAAATAGGGATTCAATGACAAGTATACTACTAAGTGACTGATTAAAGATCATGCAACTCAAAAAAGGCACCTATGTTTCATTTTACAAGTGTCGTTTTTCATGGCCTACCGAATTTAAAAGACTAGAGTCAGGCAGGGGTGTGTTTTACACTCAGTATTATTTACGTTATATATATATACATACATGAATGGCAGGAAATCATATGAAGGAATACCAATAAGTACAATTACATTTATTAATGAGACTGCATTGTCTGTTAAAAGAAAGGTGGGTGCAAAAGCTCAGAATGTGAGAGTTGAGGCTGAAATCATTTAAAAAATACAAAATGACACTTTAGTATGATTTGTTCTTTATTTCAGTTAAAGTTTCTTATACACGGCTTCTGCTCTATATTAATATATATATTTTATCATATATCTTCATCATAATAAGTATTATTATAAAAAATATTGCTATATATTTCTATATGCCAATCTTTCTGTTAAGATGGGTGTCAACGTTGCTGGACTTGTGTCCGTGATTGGCTTCTATCTCGTTGTCCTGGTAATCGGGATCATAGCCGGGCGGAAAACTGCCAAATCAAGCAATGCAGAAGGAATATTCCTGGCGAACCGCAACTTGGGACTTATTGTCTCGTTTTTCACGCTAACTGGTACGGCAAAGAGTCATTCACAATTATTGACATTTTCACAAGGGTACAGAGTTAAACTTTAAATAACGCGACTCCAATCACCCCCACCACCCCCTCCTCCCCACAAAGCGTATATAATAGAAACGTCGGATGGTGGATTTTAAAAATTCTTTGTTATTTTATTATTATTATTTATTATTATTATTATTTAAAATCATTTTGGAAATCATTTGTGGTCACTTTATTAAGTTTTACTGTCACCTTGAAAGTCAATTATCATTTGCTAATTTTTACTTTTAATACTTTTTTAATACCTCTTTTTTTCTATGTTCTTTTTAACCAGCGATACCCACTTCACCCAGTGTATGGTTTGTACGATTGTGAAAATGTCAGGAAATGTGAACAACTTACATTTATGTAATAAGTATGCGTTTACTATTAATTTGTGTATGTATGTATGTATGTATATGTGTGTATATATGTTTAAAAAAAGAGAAGAAAGGTGAAGTAACCACAGTGTGACCCCCATTAGCCGATATTAACTTTTATGCATGTGGGTGGTTAAATAAATAAATATATATATATATATGAATGAATGTATATATTTCTAATTGCACACATATCAATCACTTGCTGTTTCTATTGTTTATTATTCAATGCAATAAATAAATTAAGTAAAAGACTAGAGTCAGGTAGGGATATGTTTTTGACCCAATATTATTTTCTTTATAAATATATAAAAATGAAATAAAATAAATAAAATTAAAAACAAAAACATTGTAATAAAATAAATTAAAATGTAAAATTTCAATAATTCGTTGTATCTAATTGCATTACAAATAATTGCAGCTACCATGGTTGGAGGAGCATTTATAAACGGAACTGCGGAAGTAATGGCGTCTAGTGGATTTCTTTGGACACAAGCGCCTATAGGATATTGTGTGGCGCTATTTGTCGGTAAACACTGTCATGCACTGCTTGGCACCAGTATAGTAACTTCCAACAATGTATACGTCTCTGTTGACACACAATCATTTATAATAATGGATGTAAAAATCGTTGGAAGTGATTATATCTGTGCTAAGCACAGGATAAAGTTTCTAGACAAACCGTAACTTAAAGAAACAGCTGATGTTTCTGAATTATGTGTCTTGTTTATGATGGGGTATACTTGCTCCATCGGCAGATACCATTTTCCAGACGTCTATGTCAATATTAGTAACACAAGGTATCGAAGCCCTTCAGTCTAATGAAACATTAACATTCATGGAAGTGATTGTAAATGGTTTTCAGATAGTGTTATCATTCAGAAATGCGTTCAATTGAATAATTTATGTTTCTATCATAGAACAAAAATAAAACCAATTTAAACTAAGGTGACGTTTCTTTTACTGTTCATTATACTGTGTGCAATATGATACTTTTGATACTGTGCAGTTATTAAGCCATTATGTTTGGAGAATTAAGATTAATTTCCAATTGTTTATCACTAATATTATTATGATAAACAAGACATACGTATGTATGGACTTTTAGTACGACATACGTGTGTAAATAAATCAATTCTTTTTATTGTTATTTTTTTATATTTGTAAGTTCATGGCCATGCTTCTCTTTATCTGTTCATGTAACATTTTTCTACATATCCCTTACATTCTGCACTGATCCTTTGAAACATGCAAACCATTGAATCGGGT
This sequence comes from Symmetromphalus regularis, assembly GCA_032355785.1. NCBI lineage: Eukaryota > Metazoa > Mollusca > Gastropoda > Neomphalida > Neomphalidae > Symmetromphalus > Symmetromphalus regularis. The sequence goes on along the minus strand of JAULBS010098875.1, from coordinate 16,809 downwards.
ATTGGAGTATAGAGGTTAGGACCAGTGCGAGATATTATTATTATGCCTTAGTCCTATGTTGAATTTCTACTGTTTTTAGTCGTGTTTTTTTTTTTCAGGTGGAATGGTCTATGGTCCTAAAATGAGACGCGCTGGTTACGTAACCATGTTCGATCCATTCCAACTAAAATATGGTCTACGTGTTGGTGCCATTTTGTGCATTTCACAGTTCCTTGGTGACCTGTTTTGGACGGCAGCCGTTTTATCAGCCTTAGGTAATACACTAAAATACATGAGAGTAACCACATCATGTGGCGGTTACAGGTTTCCTCTCTCTTGCTAACATTAACATCTCTCCTAAACAGAGGGCACAGAAAAGGAAATCAGTATATCCGGGACAGCGTGCTTGGAGATTGATAGGTTATAAGAATGAAAATATACGCAACAAAATGAATGGAGGGCCAATATATATTGGTATGTTTCTACTCGAAAATCGCATTTTAGTTAAATTTGCATAAATGCATGAAAACTCAATTACGATTTTTGCGTGTATCAACGGCGAGATATTACTCTGCAATGTCTAGATCAAGCGGTGGTATGGACGCCCCATTGAATTAAATTGTTGTCCTCGTTTTAGTTTAGTTGTAATTAACATTGGATCCCCTTCCAAAGTTTCTATATCCTCCGTATAAAACAAGCAAACAAACAAAAAACTAATAAAACAATTAAACTAAAAAAAACTAAAAAAACTAAAAAAAACTATAAGAACAAAAATGATTTAATTAATTTTGTTTAGATGTATGTAGTGGCGGAGCCAGAAAATCCATTTAGGGCCCCCTAAAAAATCTTTGGATTCTATAACGTTAAAAAAATAAAATAATAAAAATATATTTTAAATAAAATATATATTTTTTTTTAATTCACAAAATTTAGGAAGGCCAGGGCTCCTGGGACACGCTAGATCCGCCGCTGGTTTAGTATACGTTAACCCAAACAATCAATCTACTGTTTTGTCTACAGGATCAACAATCTCCATCATCGTGGACTGGAACCAGACTATGTCGATAATAGTGTCTGCGTGCGTCGCCATCTTCTACACGTTTCTCGGAGGTCTGTGGTCTGTCGCCTACACTGACGTCGTACAGCTCTTATGTATTGCACTCGGCTTGGTAACGTTTATAGTTATAGTAGAGGGCTTCTAATATTTTATCCCATTTTAATAATAAAAAAACACAAATAAAACCACAGCCTTAAAATCATGAGTTCTCGAAACATTTAAAAATAAATAAATAAAACCACCTTTTTATGAGGAATGCCACTTAACTGTTTCCAATAATAGTAAAAATATATTACTAAAGTAGGGGGCCCGGGCCCTTGGAACCCCTCTAGATCCGGCACTGACTGCATTCAAGTTGAGAAGGTTCTTCATTAGAATAAATACGGCCTCAAGGTTATAATTATTTCCCTACGAAATTATCATTTTTCTTGAAGTAAATTGTATTAATAGATAGTAATTTGTCCTGTGCGTGTAACTGATGACCTACTACTTTGAAAAGCAATACATTTCAAAACAAAACGTTTTGGAGGACTGCAACCAAATACAATGATAAGACTGCTCTTTTAACACAGAATCGCGTAAAACTGATCATCCCATGTTGTGCAAACAGAGCCTTACAGAGCTAACAATAAGCCTGGATCAAATGGAAAATATAGGCCCCATTTCAAACTGCTAATTAAGTATTTTTGTAATCAGTACTAAATATGTATGATTTATGTATGGGTGTATACATGTACATGTAGTGTATATGATGTACTTAGGATCCCCACTGACTATTTAAAATATCAATATTCTTTACCAAAGGCCCAAGAGTCCACCTTTGTGTTTACTTGTCCCTCATTCTGTTTTTGCCTGTGTGCAAATGATAATACATTTTTATTTATTTATAGTTTCTGGCATTTCCATTCGCTATGCATCACCCGTCAGTAGATCTGAGTCGAGTGCAAGACAACTGGATTGGACATATTGAAACCAAACAGATCGGGGTTTACGTCGATATATACGGCCTGCTGATGATGGGTGGAATACCATGGCAGGTATATGAAGTCCTTTTTGTATTCAAGAGACAAGACTTCCGTTATAGTTACGAAAGTTACTAAATTGGTTGAGTGTGTTTGTGTGTGTGTGTGTGTGTGCGCGCGCGCGTGTGTGTGTGTGCGTTGTGTTTTTATGTTTGTGTTTTTGTTTAGTTTTTTTATGTTGTTATTTGTTGTTCTCTTATGTGGGGGCGGAGGGGGTCTTGTTTGCTTAAGGGTGGGTTTGTTGTTGTTGTAGTTCTTGTTTGTTTGTTTGTTTGTTTTTTTGGGGGGAGGGGGGGTTCTTTGATTACTAAAACTTGCAAATTAGTGGATGAAAGAAAAGGAAAAATAAGAAAAATACCCGATTCATTAGTTACTGAGCCAACTTTTTTTCCCATGGCGTATGTATTACCAGCACATCTTAACCTGCACAATATTTAAAATATTCTAATGGTACAGCAGTGGTTTTCCATGTGTTTAGTAATGACATCTGTATCATCAACGATTTTAGCAAGCAGTATCTGGCTAAGATAAAATTAGTTCCATGGTTGCAGCAATCCTTTGCAGCTACAATATTTCTTGTTCTGTTCAGGTGTATTATCAACGAATCTTGGCCTGCAAGACTCCTCTAAGAGCAAAGATATCATCCATGGTTGCTGCAGTTTTCTGTTTGGTCTTTGCTGTCCCGCCTGCTATCATGGGGCTCGTGGCCAAAGCTGCTGGTAGGTAACCCATTAACCTCTCAACTCGACTATAATGTATTTATGGCCTAAAACGAAATGAGGCTGGTCGGTCGTGTACGCCGAGCTTTATTGTTGAAAATATGGCGGGTGTAATGTTTTCAACAAATAAAGCTTAGCTTACACGAGTGCGCTTTCACTTAGTACATGTATTTTACCAGTTAGATGTAAATACATTAAGATGCCATTTCTTGATAAACTACGTAGCAATTATCACTAAAATGATGTCTGATTCAATACTTTATTGCAGGGGTTCACATCCTGGGGTACATTTACCCCCTGTGGGTAAATTTGCTCATTGACTGACTCTGTTTGGTTCTGGTATACCGGAATATGTTCATCGTTGGTTGTTCATAAATAAGTGAAATAACATTGTTACGTGCTATTATTATTGTTATTTGAACTTGAAATAATTTTAAAAACAGTATTTAAAATTTCCCCATTTTCGGTTGCTTTATTATAATAGAAGTGTAAACTCAAATTATTGAACAAAACAGGATGGAGGTAAATTTACTTTCGAAATGTTGCCAGGTAAACGGGACGACAAAGACAGGAAATCCTGGTCTTATTCAGAACATACATACTCTTCGTTTTTATGCTATCATTTTCATTTAAAACGAAGATACCTTTTTTATATTAACCATCGGCTTTGGGATGTCAAACTTTTGATAATTCTGACATATAGTAATTAGAAGAAACCCGCAAACGTTTTACGAATTTCAAACCCTGAATTCTATTTTCAGATTGGAATCAAACTGGTTATGATAGTCCCGGCTACATACCCAAGGATCAGATGGGCATGGTCTTGCCGTTGACGTTGCAGTATCTCTGTCCACCTGCAGTCTCCATCATCGGACTCGGTGCCATAGCGGCGGCCGTCATGTCGTCTGCCGACTCTAGTATCCTAGCAACGGCGTCCGTGTTCACCAATAATGTGTACAGAAATGTTTTCAGACAAAAGGTTTTAAATACTTATGCTTTTATTTTGTGGCTTTATACTACGTTTTAATTTTACTAACAGCATTTTTTAAATGAACAACTTGTTTTAAAGGCATAGACCCACGGAATTTAAGGGGCTTTGTGCTCTAAAAATTGATTACGAATGAAACTTACATGCATTTGTTATACTAAATCTCGTTTTTATATCACGCAAAACATTTTAACTGAACCATGGAAGAGGGAATTCCATGTCGAGTCGATCGATATTTAAAAATTTCAAATTTCAGTATCGGAACTCCTCTGGTGCGACATAAATTGGTACGAAATGTTTTTGCAGCTACAAAAACATTAAGAAGTTTAAAAATAAAGGCTAACGGGGAAATACCCGTCATGTCAACGTCAACGGAAAAAAAACACGTTATGTTTTTTCGATGTATTTGTCCGTGAGCATAATTTATTATTATTTTAAGAATATTGATAATAAGCGAGATGGGGTGGTTATGTAAGTAGTTGAATGAAGTATTTCTATGGACAAATCAAATATTTATATTTGAAATTAATTCTTTGTTTGGAAATTAATTAGGTCAAGGGTCCGTGGGACTATGCGTTTAAACTGTGTGTATGCATATTTACGTAATAATGGATGGATGGATGGATGGATTTAATGATATCTTTATTTCTAAAAAGGTAGTAATCATTACTTTAATTTTTTTTTAATGAGGATTTTTTTTTTTTTTTAGGCTAGTGATAGAGAGCTGATCTGGATTTTACGTGTTGCTATTTTAGTGGCTGGATCCTTAGCTACAGTCATAGCAGTAGCTGTACAAAGCGTTTATGGACTGTACGTGCTATGCTCCGACCTCATGTACGTCATACTCTTCCCACAATTCACCTGTGTACTTTTCATCAACATCACGAACACTTACGGAGGAATTGTCGGATTCGTATTGGCTTTCATGCTTCGGATTTTTAGCGGGGAACCACTGATTGGTTTACCGGCTTTTATCAAATTTCCGTTTTACGACGATGAACAGGGACAGTTATTTCCCTTTAGAACGTTTATAATGGCGTCCAGCTTTTTGGCAACAGTTCTTGTATCCGTAATATTAAGATATATGTTTAAAAATAATTTGATTCCGGATAAATATGATGTATTCCTATGTTTTGTGTCACAATCAGAAACGGAACAGGAACCTGAATCTATTCTTCCAGGAATGCGGCCGATGGAAAAGAATAAACGAAAACAAAGAGATGGCATGATGGTAGAGGAAGAAGAAATACCATTAAAATAAAATTACTGAAATCATATGAAATGTGTCAATATTGAAGAGATAGCCCAGGATAACATGCTTGAACCTAAATATCGTCAAGTGCCCAATTTCGGTTGGGAATCTATTTCGATGGGTGCGTAGATTGCACGTTAGCTAAAGCACAGTTGGCGATCTCTAAGTCTAACCTTTGTTTCTAAAGTTTATCGACATATTTTATTGATTTATTTAGAATAGATTTTTATCTAAATAACTTTATTGTTTGTGGTCCTGAATTAAGTAATCAAATTTCAGTTTTAAACACCTCATTTAGTCATTTAAGAAATCATACTAAAATCACAGTTCAAAATTATTAATCTGCACCAGTGATCACGTCATTCTAGCCTGTTCGACAACCAAAACAGGTGACGTTGTTCTTAATGATGACTTCGAATGGTTGCTATTTGTTTTGATGCCTAAACTTTTAATGTTATCGTGGGAAATCCAGTTTAGTGCACATTAATGGAACAGACATTCCAATAAAAAGATAGACAAACATATAACTGAAGAATCTTTTTAAAAATTGCAGTATATATAAATGTATTGCTTATGCCCACCGAAACTGGTTACCTATAATAAAACTAGCTATGCATGATTAAACATATTAATGATATTTGTGAGTTTCTGTGGTTCAAAGGAAGAACCTCGGACGCTCAAGCTTATGACAGTGGTTCAAAACCCGTTGGAGGCTTACTCACATTTGATTACTGTGCAAAATAACCAAATGTTTGACATCCAATAGCCGATGGTTAATAAATGAATGTGCTCTAGTGATGTCGTTAAACAAAACAAAATAAACTATTAACCACACGCGCACTTATTTACACACAATATAGCCAATCCACTTCCATTTTTTATATCCTTTTCCAGTGGAATCTGTTTGGAGATGTGCGTATGTGTGTGGGGGCGGGGGTGGAGGGGGGGCAGGGTTATTAAATTAAAAAAAAAATTGTTGACTTTAACGAACAATTTCAATATGATTCTTTGATATGATGTGACTGACTACATTATCAAAATTACCAAATATTTGACATCCAATAACTGACGATACCACTCTTGGCATTGGCGTAAATCCCGGGGTGGGGGGTGGGACACGTCCCCACTTTTTGGACAGGAGGGGACGCCTATATAATTATCCCCCTCTACTTTTTGCTTAAAAAAACCTGAAAATTTCTGTGAAATTAAAATGTCTAAATAATAATCTTTACCAGTATTTCTCTTTATTGTTATCAATGTAACTAACATTTAACCATTGCGTCTTAGCGCAAATATACCGAAGTACAAGTGGTCTATAATGTTGGGGAGAGGGCTGGGGGACAGCGGGATTGGACAAGGGTATGTTCCGTCCCCCTCACTTTTTGGAACGGATTTTCGCCCTTGCCATTAGATATAAAACTAATTTCAAAATCATTAAAAGTTTGTTTTATTTAACGACGCCTCTACATCACATTGATTTTAATCTTATCACCGGCTATTGGACATCAATCATATGGTCATTCTGACATATTTAGAGGAAACCCGCTTCTGACACATAAGCTACTATTTCCGATAAGCAGCACCGTCCCTCAGACAGGTCAGCACATACCACGGCCTTTGATGAACCAGTTGTGGACCACTGGTTAGAACGGAATCAAAATCATTGAATAATATGGAAAACATCAAACAGGATAAAATTTCACCTTGAATTAAACCCCAAAAGAGCGATATATAGCTCAAACGGTTGCATATCCGCCTGTGAACTGGTAGGTCGCCGGATCGATCCTTCTCAGTGGACCCATTTGCAGGTTGGGCTATTTTCCGTTCCAACCAGTGGTCCAAATTTTTACACGTTTTTTTTCTTCTAATTTGGTCTTTTGTAACATACTTATTCCGATGTCAAGGTTCACTTGTGTGCAGATTCGTTGTAAACAAAGCGAACAAAAATGGACCGAAACCAGATTTAGGCCGGAAACTGATTATAAGCGATAAATAAAACATATAAATGTCTGGTGTAAGCATTTCTGTTTTGAGTTTACATTTACCTCTAAAAACATACATTATTATTGTTGTCATGGCATAGCACGTTTAAGAGAAAACAAAGTTGTGTTACGTAACGCTGTTCAATACACCCCCACTCCTTGTAAAACCACATAATCCTTGGACCTCGGACCCCCACCCCCCCCACCCAACAAGTATTACGTAATATTTGAATGACCTTTTTTTTTTTTTTTTTTTTTTTTTCTAATAGGAAATTGCTTTCATTGATAGCACTTTGTTGCATGCAGATACTTGATGGAATACTCTTTTAAAGGTAAAACACTTCAACACAGATATTGTTTTTTTGGAAGATTACCAACTTGTCCAACTGTGATAATGGCCCTTTAATTGAGTAAAATCTCGTAAAGGTTACGAGAACAAGCGCTATTTTTAGTTAAGTCTAGTGTTGATATTTTGGCTGATGGCGCAATGTCAACTCTTGCGAAATACATAAAATTACTTTGGAGTTTTGAGGTTTGAAAGTAATTCAGTTGGAAATTCTTCAAGATCACCACAGAGTGACATAATTTTACGAGAAACATCCCAGTGGAAATCATCAAATGACGTCATAAAAGATCGTGTCGAAACACAGCACCATGACAACGCTAAAGAAATTAGTTGAAATCCCAGACGACATGCGTCCGCAGAACCGTGCACTTTAACAATTTTAAATGTCCTAAGTGACAATGGGATGAACATTGTATAATTATTTGCTCTTTTGGGTTTTTTAAAGGCCCACATCTGCCGTCTGCACTTAAAAGAAGCATACTCAAAGTTACACAAGACAAAAATGTTGAAATGTATTACATTTATCTTGAACACATTGATTTATATTTTATCATCGGTTATTGGATGTCAATCATATTGTCTTTCTGACATATGTATTTAGAAGAAACCCGCTGCCGCCACATAGGCTACGCTTTCCGATAAGCAGCAAGGTGTCTTTTATATGCACCGTCGCAGTTTTGGATCACTGGTTGGAACGGAAAATAACCCAAACTGCAAATGGGTCCACTGAGAAGGATCGATCCCACCACCAACCGGTTCACAGGCGGACACTACAATTTGAGCTACAACGCGCTCCCCGTGCGATAACGTTCATATTACAAAGTGTATTTTCAATCGATTGGAAATTTACAAGTAAACAACCATAATCAGTTTGGTATTTTATTTATTACCCATGGTCCATCAAAATTAATATGTTTTTAAAAAATCCGTAAATTCAAGCATTGTTTTTTGTAATTTCAAAATAATATATGGGTAAGATATATGATATCATTCATCTATGACGTTATCATTCTGTAAACAACACGATATATATATTCACGTGAAGAAACAGGTTAATCTGTTATTTTAGTTTGACTAAATGTTAGGCCGCCCCTCCCCCAAAAAACCTGTGTTTCCGGTAACCCGAACGACCCCATTTAAAAATTGCCGACCCTAAAACTATTTTTGTATGTAATATGAAACACAAGTAATTTTTTGGGGGCCTTAATATGGAAATCTAATGCGTATTAAGTAGTCTGGAATTAATTTACGCTCTTCTAAGCCATACACAACTGTTCATCCTTACACAGACATTTTAACAATGGTTACAATTCCACATCTGCTTCCGTCCAGAAATGACCTTGACCTCATTAGAAATTGATCAAAATACGTCGTGACCTAGATTCCTGTAAATCTTGTAGATGGACGTCATTGACAAAGTGTGGCATTTGATAACTGAATTTGTGGCTATAAATTATCTCCAAACTTAAGATAAAGGTCACACGATCAACCAATTAAAATCTATAATAGCTAATAATTGGGACCAATGGGAATATATCTTACTCTCTGATCAAATGAGCTGCCTAATAAAGAATGGAAGAAATTCGTTATCTTCCCATGGGGGGTGTTGAAATGAAGAGAAATTTTCATCAGTTTGAATTAGAACTGCTCTGTAAGCTAGCAATCTTTCTGTAAATCTGACTTCCATAATTAACTCCCCTTTTCCGTCCGTCCGTCCGTGAACAAAATGTAAACAAAAGCACTGATACCCGAACGAAATAAAGTATACTCTTCAAACAAAAGTAGGGGAACCTGAAATATTAATGTTAGTATCAACTATTAGAGCGAACATACGTTTTGACAACAGACATCCTAGTAAAGAACGTTCAGGTCTGTTTATTAATACACCGAAACACATTCCAACGTCTAAGATCGCCGACCACGTTAGCGGAAGTTGGTCAGTTGCTGTAAGAGGAGTGGAACAGATTCCCTCAAATTGCCATTGGTAGACTCATACGCAGTACGCCTCGTCAACTGAATGAATGTGTTTCGATTTTATACTAGATAGTACAAGAATAGTAACATAATATTTGTATTATTACAGTCAAGTCTGATAATAGCATACTCCTGTTATTTGCATAATATTCTGCTGCATACAATCATTTGTATGCATACAAAGAATTACTTTTAATTGCATATACTTTTTTGTAATGTCTGGTTAATTGCATAATAAAATGGATTACTGTTTGATAAATGTACTATTATTATTTTATACCAGATAGTACAAGAATAGTAACAATTTAAAAACAATTTTTTTTTTTTTTTCCCTATGTAATTGAGAGGATTCAACTGTATTAATTTGTATGGTCAACCATCTTGTCATGTGTATATTTGTTTATGTATATATTCCTCCTACGCCGTTGAGCAACGGCCCGAGTGTAAATAAATGTTTGTCTTGTCTTGTCTGACACATCGTGGCGGTATCGCCCACTACTAATTTAAAAAAAAAAAACGTCAACTTTCAAATTTGACTTCTGCCCCAATCTTCCTTCAAGGTCTACTGTAATACTGAACTACCGGTTGTAATATTTGTCCAATTAATTCGCTATTATCATAAAACCATTCCCCGCAGCTAATACATCTTACAATTTTGGCAATTGTAAATTCTTATTAGTTCCCCTACTTTTTTTGAAGTGTATACCGTTTTTGACGAGTGTATGAGAATACTATTTTAAATATCATATGATTTAAACCGAAGATCCATAGTTATCAATTAAACAGTGCATTAAAAGGTCGTTAAACACAAATTCCTTTCTTTATCAATATGAAAAGAGGTTGTGTGTGCATTTGCCAACCCTGAGAATGCAGTGGATAAGCTGTCGGAGTCGTGGCATAGTAGGTACTTGGATCGAATCTCAGTCGATGCATGGTATTTCTAATCTCAGAATTCGCTCCAACCCAGAGTGAGTGTTCCGCAAGGCTCATTGGGTAGTTGTATATCACTTCCACCGACCAGTGGTCCACAACTGGTTTATCAAAGGCCGTGGTATGTGCTGTCCTGTCTGTGGGATAGTGCATATAAAAGATCCCTTGCTGCTTATTTATTAGAATAAGTGAATTTGTGTGGCGGTAACGGGTTTCATATCTTCTTCTAACACAAACATCTATCCTGAACAAACAGCACAGGGAGCTGTGTTGTGTGCCCAGAACAGCGTGCTTGAACCTTAATTGGATATGAGCACGAAAATAAATACAACCCACCAACCAACACAATGCTGGCTACGGCATTGACACCTTCTGAGCAAAAGCCGACGTTAATCCAAATATCCCGCCCAGTGGTCCACAACTGGTTTATCAAAGGCCGTAGTATGTGCTCTTCTATCTGTGGGATAGTGTATATAAAAGATCCCTTGCTGTTTATCAATAAGAATAGTCACATTAGTGTGGCGGCAGCGGGTTTCGTTTCTCCTACTAACACTAACATCTATCTTGAACAAACAGCACAGGAAGCTGTATTGTGTGTCTAGGACAGCGTGCTTGAACCTTAATTGGATATAAGATCGAAAATAAATACAACTAACCAACCAACTAAATTAAACTACGACATTGACATCTTCTGGGCAAGAGCCTATTTTCATCCAAACATCCTGTCCAACACAACCAACGCTTTCCAGGGGCGGTTCCAGCAATTGTGAACGGGGGTGGGTGGTGGTGGTGGGGGGCGCAACTGGTGTGACGCTAAAAATATAGGGCATGTGAAGTAATGTCGCTTAATGTGACGTAATGCCGGAAATTGGGGGTGGTTGAGGGATGGGGCGTGCGCCGAGTGCGCCCCCCCATGGAACCGCGCATGCTTTCAACTTCGGCTGAATTGTAATACCAGACAATTTACACGCAAAAAAACATTAACCTAGATCAACCTGGCTATCTCTCGACCCATCACAGGTATGAAATAAAATACCATCAAGATTGCTTTATTACGTTTTAAGCTGTTGAAAGTTCCTGTCCTGAATATCATTCTGTTCACCAAAGCAGACGACACCATGCGCGTGCAAGTAATTATTTTCATTTGATGCCGTACGAGCGCACGTACTTAGTTCCAAATAGACCTCATTATACTTACTGAAAGCTAATTAAATACCTTAGGTAATCACAGGTAAACTGTCATAAAAATATCGATTAATAAAAATTGCTTCACGCTTATTGGTCACAAAGAATGGAAAATGGCCAATAAAAGAGAATGTTTGAGCTTTAAGAGTCAATCGGAAAAACGAAGCGAATTCGTGATTGTTAATCTCTTATTGACATAGGATTAGTGGGGATTAACGGTGTTGATTTTGTGTTGGGGAAAATATATATATTCATTATTCATTCATATTAAAAATCTATATATACTCAACCAAAAAAATTGTTGAACCAGGCACCGAGATAATTTTATTTTCTGTCAAAGACGATTCGCCTTTTGACCCCCAGAGTAACACCGGTGTATCTATATCCGTGTAATTCCTAATGTCGTTTAACTTATGTAAGGTGTGAATATGTACAGAAGTGTCAGAAATGACATTAAAAGTAAGTGTAGAATGGAATGTAGAATAGATAAAATGTTATATATATAAAAAAAATAAAAAAAATGAATTTTGAAATATTATTTTTTAATTGGGTGGTCACAGTAATGGTCAATTGACAACAAACACGTGCACAACTTGTGATATTACTGCATTCTCCTCCTCCTAAATAGTGTGGTTATCTAATTTCAGAATTTCTGCCAAGAATGTCGTCTGGTTTATAAAATAAATGACTATTGATTACACGCATACTTTCTTTTTTGGTTGAGTATATAATCAAGATTGATTTGTCAATGAGTGAAAAAGGAAAATGATATTTAGTTGTAGTACATCTCACTGTTTAAAGGAGCACTATTATAGTTGCATAAGTGAGAATATGTATCTGAGACTACTACTTGCAATTTTCAAGCTGTAATAGTTCCTCTGCAACATTCATCTCCTGTTAATAACTAAAAAGTATCTATATGATATGTGTAAATATAACGTGGATTGTGGAAAAGACGAAAACATCAAATTTTATAGTTTGTAAATTTTAAGCATGTTAAATTATTATATAATGTTTTTGTTCAAATTGTGCATGTCTGAGTGCGCGTGCATGCGCGTGTTAAACAATAATCTTTACAATGCAAAATATTGAAACTGATGATTGTATTTCTCAGTATAATGGTGGCCATCTTGGATTGTCTCAGCACACAGACATACATTACTATCAATTATTGTATAGAATAAAAATTGAAAAGTGTATTCTTCTTAAAAATTGTGAATATGAAATTTTAAACAAATATTGGGTGAAATGGTGTAATTTATTTATTTAACAATTCTTTGGATCTTTTTAACACAAGCTTAGAAATATATAGTAACAGAAAATCATATTTATCCTGTCTCACCTCTAATCTTATTTATCTTTTCTCTCTTATTCTTATTCTTTATTCTGTCTTCCTCACTTCATAGCTACCTACTTCAACTTCCTGTCCCCACTTCACCAATAAATTATAATAAAACTAAAAATAATCATAATAAATTAAAAAAATAAATAAATTGTATATCCTTATTATATTAAATATTCCATATTTATTGGTCAATAGTATCATATTATGTGTGCATAAATGTATATGTCTGTATATGTGTTAATATTGTAAGACAGTGAGCTCAGGGCACCCCAACCCTGACACTGTCGAAAATATCTGGGGACAATAATAAAAATAATATATATTTTTTTAATTGTAATGTAATCCTTGCTTGCAAGATCTTATATTTATAATTGTTTTATTTCGTGTAACGACAGAACTAGAGCATCTTCCTTTATTAATAATTGGTTATTTGATTAAAACATTTGGTATTTCTGAAATGTAGTCATCTCTCTATATCTCTCTCTTTCTCTCGTTCCTCTCTATCTCTGCTCTTTCTCTGTCTCTCTATTTCTCTCTCTAGCACTGGTTTTACTATAATTTCTTTGTCTTCACAATAATGACGATAATTAAAAAAAATGTATAATTCCCCCAAAATGCCATAGCACAGACCCGTACAAAGCTGCTAATAATCCCAGGCCAGATTTCAAACTGCTAAGTATTTTTATAATCTGTGCTAAATACCATGAGGAGTAGGCCCCCTCAAAAACATAGGCTCATGCCAACCGGCCCACCTGACACCTCCTCTCTGTTTGGCCCTGCATAGCTATGCGAAGTCCTATTTTTAGGGGACAACTTATAACAAAAAAAAAAAAAAAAAAATCTTTTCTTTTTTTTCAGAATAAAACTATTTTCAGACTTGGCGATAAAATAATGTGACCGTAGACCTTTCGGAGTATCATGGTCTCAAGTCCAATAGTTAAGACGTTAGTTGGTTGTCAGTGAAGGATCTAGAGGAGGCCCTAGGGGTCCGAACCCCTAAATTTTGCGATTAAAAAAAAAAAAAAGATTTTTTAAAGAAACCAAGGATTCTTAACGGGCTCTCCTAAATGGATTTTCCGGATCAGCCATTGGTTGTCATGATTCGAATCTGAATTAGAACCGACGCCAGGATTAAAATCCCATATCTTTAGAGGGAGTTGATCCCAATATCTATCAGATACCTAATCATCTTACAAAATGACATTGTCTGTGATTTATTGTATTGGTAAGTATCTAGTGGTATTAGAAAAGCCATTATTTAATGCATAAAACTATTATCTATACGTAAAAGCTTAATTAGCTTTTATATCCAACAGACGTAAAATGGTTTTCCATTTCCGCTCGCTATTTGAGAACAGCGATCAATATGTTAATGCTTTCATATGCGCCATTTTATTACCGACGTCATGGAAACCTCGTTCAAAGTTAAAAACAACAGCTTGAACTATTGTGATGTGCTCTCTGTCTGTCTCTCTCGTCATCCTTTTCTCTCTCCCCCTCTCTATCTCCGTTTCTGATTGTTATTTCCTCACACAAATAGTGTATCAAACGTTGAACGTGCTGTCCTGTCTGAGAAAGTGCATACAAAGGAAAGAGTAGCTTATGCGGCTGAGGCGGGATTCCTCTAAAGACCATGAGTCGCAAAACACCATGTCTGACACCAGATTGCCGCTAAATAAACAACGTGCTGGGGTGTCGTTAAACAACCAATCATTTCTTTATCAATTCAAAATGAATAAATAATAATAATAAAATTCAAGAACGCTGTCCTGGGTACACAATTCAGCTTCCTGCACACTTTGTCCAGGTCAGATATTAGTGTTAGTAGCAGAGACGAAACCCGCTGCCGCCACACTACTCTTATCGATAAGCAGCAAGGGATCTTTTATATGCACTATCATACAGGATAACACAAACCACATCCTTTGTTAAAACAGTTGTGGATCACTGGTCGGTGTAAGTGGTATACACCTACCTACCGAGTCTTACTGAGCACTCACTCTGGAGCCGATACTGAGAAAAAAAAATCTCATGGTTCGACCGAGATTTGATCCCAGTACCTACCAGCCGCAACTGTGATAGCGTAACCACTAATCCTTGCTGAGCACTCACTCTGGGATGCAGCCACCAATGAGAAAAAAATATCTCTTGCTTCGACCGAGATTTGATCCCAGTACCTATCAACCGCGACTGTGACAGAGTAACCACTGCATCTCTAGTGTCAGTGCCCAGCTGGTTGGTTGGTTGTATTTATTTTCATCCTTTTATCCAATTAAGGTTCAAGCACGCTGTCCTGGACACACACATCAGCTTCCTGTGGTTTCTGTGCGGGACAGGGGTATGAGTCACGCAACCCGCTGCCGCCACACTAATGTAGCTATAAACAGCAAGGGATCTTTTAAATGCACTATCACGCATGATAGCATAAATCACAACCCTTGATAAACCAGTTCTGGACCACTGGTCGGTTAAGTGGTATACACCCTTCCTGTTGGAAATCTAGATGCTCTGTGGTGCATTCTGGAGCCATCTGAGACACTTTGAGCATTGATTTAAGTTAGGCAAAATGATAGTTTTTTTTTGCCTGAAAACATTGAAAATCAATATTATTTATCCAAAAACAACTACACTTAATTTCAGTAAAATTGTGCATACACCCACCCAATCATAGGGAACATTAAAAAGTTGGTGAATAAAACTTCCGTTCTGGTGACATTGTCAACGGAAGATCGGTCCACAGACATGGACGAAATTGTCCGGTTTTGCGATGTTGTTTTCGTTCGATTTTCGTGTGCAGTAGTCCCTATATGCTTGCTCACATCGAATTTTCTAGTGTGCTACTGAGAAATGGGAGTTGCACAGCATGCAAAACGCGTGATAAACGGACTTGGAAGATCGCACGATTACGGGAAACTCTTGGTGGTACTTATCCCTGTACTTTTGAGGAACAGGTTTTGTATTTCCATTAGGTTTGTGGCGTTTTTTCGGTGGGGTATCCATCACGTCGGCTCACTCAAAATCCGCCATCTTCTGTATCCACATTCGTCTATAGACGGCAATACAGCCAGAATGTCTGAAGCGATCTCAATGGTCTGTTTACACCTATTGACCAATCACAGACTACGTTTCTTAACATATAGGAAATCTGATTATCATTGACTGACGTCATCCCCAAGGGCGGGAATCTCGGCGGCAAATTTGAAATTCACTTTCAAGTCGTAATAATTTGATGACTTCAGCGTAATGGACACTGTAAAATCGTAATAATTACGCCCAAATCGTAATGGTTGGCATGTCTGCATTGGGTCTTTTAAATGTAATTTCCCACAGACAGGACAGCACGTACCACGGCCTTTGTTGAACCAGTAGTGTACGACTGGTTGGAACGGAAAATAGACCAAACTGCAAATGGGTCTACTGAGAAGGATCGATCTAATCTTCAATGCCAGTGCCCAGCATGTCCTATTACAAGGTCATTCTAAGACCTATGTCAGCGCGTGACAGCCCTCGAACTTTCTATCAGTCCGAAACAGTAGCATCGCCAATACGGTCGATAAGGAATTCGAGTTCTATACATAAATGGTTCGTCAGAAGAATAAGAGCTGGCCTTTCTCGCCGACTTGACGTACGTCGAAATCGTGCGACTTAGAAGACGAATTAATAAGGAAATCGTCTTGCCGGAAGAGATGGCGACCTTATCACGCCTAAGCCTCACGTCATATATTCCTGCGCTAGAGAGATCCTCGTGACAGCGGCTTTGATTGATATTGACCTTAGTGACCTCATTTCTGAGAGTCCCTTCTGCTCATTTTGATCCAGTAATAAATCGGTGCTCTATCAAGTGTCGGTTATTATTGGTTCCGTAGCTACGAGGACATGCAAGGAGGGGTGTGAGGAGTGCGAAACACAGTGGCGTTGGAACGAAATTCATATGGGGGTGGGGGGTGGGGGGGCTGCTCATACTAAGACGCAACTGACTTTACCAAAAACCACAAGAATAACATTAACATTTTAAATCATTGGGGGGGCT
>JAULBS010098864.1:0-16383 GCA_032355785.1 Symmetromphalus regularis | reverse complement strand
GATAAGAAATTCGTCAAGGGTCTTTCTTTTTAATTTTGTCAGCCCCATAATGGATCAAAACTAATTAATAAATAAAGGCAGGGGCGTAAATCTAAGAGAACGCATCCCCACACCTTTTTGTCAGGGGCAATGCCCATATAATTATCCCTGCGCGTTTTGTTTTGAAAAACTGAAATTAAAATGCCTAAATAATAATCTTTTTCATTATTTCTCTTCATAATATCAGTGTAACTCTTTGCCATGTGGTCTTTGTGCAAATATACTGAAGTACACAGGGGGTCTATTTAGGGGCATTAATCCTAGTGGGACTGGGGGTACATATCCCCTCTCCCCTATTTTGTTTTGGACAAGGGTGATGCTCTAGAATCCAGAGGCAGATCCTGTGAGGACCAATTCTTTGCCCAACAATTTGTTTTGTCTCATTATATTGATATTTTTTAAGTTCATTTCAACACCCCCTCATTGAATAGTACATTTTAACGCTATTTCTCATACCCCCTAACTTCAAAATCGATCCATCCAAGGACCTTGGTATCATATTTCCCTTTTCAAAACTAAAAATGTAGTCACTGTTTTTGTGTGGGTTTTTTGTTGGTTTTTTTAATAAAAAAAATTATAAAGATATAATTATTTGTTTTATTGCACATTCATGATGATTCAAAAGAAATCATGTTTAACAATGGTAATATAATTGATACTTTCACAGAGAGAAATAATTTTTAAAAAACACAACAAAAATTGAAAGTAAAAATATTGATATTTTAATGGTGCTGTATTTCTAAAAAAAAGAAGAAATAAAGTTTGTTTTATTTAATGATGCCTGTAGAGCACATGGATTTTATCTTATCATCGGCTATTGGTCATTCTGACATATTTCTTTAGAGGAAACCTGCTGCCGCCAGCAAGGGATCTTTTATATGCACTTTCCCACAGACAGGACAGCACATACCATGGCCTTTGATGAACCAGTTGTGGATCACTGTTTGGAACAGAAAATAGCCCAAACTGACGCCCACTGAGAAGGATCGATCCGATGACCGATCAGTTAACAGGCATACACTCTACCGTTTGAGCGACGTCCCGCTCCTATTTAGCAACAAGTACCTTCTTTTATCAGAATGGTAAGTGATGCATCATTTTTACTGTTATGAATCTGATAAAATTTGAACAAAGCTAAACAGTGTAAAATAAGCCCAATAAATATAACCCTTGGGTGCTTTTTGTGTCAAATACAGTAATTTTATTAAAATGCTATTTAAAAAGAGGGTTTTGTAGTTAATTTCATTTTTAAATGTTTAACTTGTTTCTTGTTATTGACCCAGACTGAAGTTATAAATAAAAATTGTGTTCAGCATGGAAGAAAAATACTATAAACATCATTGCACTGGAAGCATGGGGGTAAGTTGGGGAAGCAGGGCCAGCTGTTCTACTGGAATTGGGGCAGCCAGTGAGGTAGTGTTCTAATAGGTATCTATTGGGTGATAAGCAGAACAAAACTTCCTGAAGTATTCATAATGCTACATGTTTGCATTAAAACACAACAGTACCAGGAGGTATTTTAAAAGCTCAGAATAAACTATTCAATGTCACCATATGTGTTCTTGTCTGTACTATGACTTTGTAAAACAAATACATTAAAAATGACATCATATTTTTGGAGATTAATTTTGTATATCATTAATGTCAATAATGATGCTTTTTCACTTTGCAGGCACTAATCTAGGTTAGAAAAAGTAGGAGAAGACTTCTCCCTTCTCATCAGAAATGGGAGAAGTTTGATAAAAATGGAAGAATGGAATCCACCAAAATGTAGTTCATGTATAATAATAATTTTATTTTATTTTTATGTTTTTGTTTAAATTATTTGGTAGGGAAACCTCAGAGCCCTATCATCTATCTCCATTTTTTAATGTTCTTGTTGCATTTTCCACACTCACCAGACAATGATATTTTAATTAAAATTTAATAATGCAATAAATAAACAACCATATAACTTGAATAGATATGCCATTAAACATATCTACAAGACCCTGAAGTGAATCACAACATAATTATTTTTTGCAAAAGCATCAAGTTTCCAAAAGAATAGCCATAAGAGTACCACTATCTTAGAAAGAAACTATTGAAAATTAATTAGTAGACCACATTTCAGTGTCCATATTTTAGCAAAGTTAAATTAAAAGCATGCATGCAGACCAATCTCCAATGGCTTTGAACATTAGCACTAAATCAACAGACAACACATTTTTAAGTGCATCTCTAGCAAAGTAACTAGAATTCTTGTTCATATTATGTAACCGAACAAAGCTTGATATGGTCTGTTCTGCATTACCAGAAATAGCCGGTCATTGACAGGGGACAATAAACACACATCATGCGAGATTTGTTACTTGTTTGTGTGTAAAGATTAGTTAGTGATGTTTTGGTTGGCATCACAAATCGGTGTCACTGTCAGACGTTAGTTATTATTCACTTTTCTTCAATAAAAATATTACTTCGACTTGTCACTAATAAGTCGGCGACTTGAGCGAATGTTCAGCGAAAAAACCCACCTATTTTGACGGCTAGATTAGTGCCTGACGTTGTAGTGTACCATTAACGTTTGTTCATTTTGTTGTCAGGTTTCAGAGATGGCTGTGTCTGAGCTTCCTGGTAACCCCAATGCTGTATGGACAGTGAAGAAAAGGACAGATGGTGAGATTTTATTTTTATTTTGTTTAGAGATCACCAGTATTAGTTTGACATTACAGCTAATGGACAGACCAAGGGACATTACTATTACTTTTGTGTAGCCCTTTTCCTGTTTTTATTGGTAGTTCTAAGTCACATGACACTGGCAATCCAAGGGGTTCTGGGAACTGTCTGGGGTAAATGGTAAAATGTGGAATTATGTCAAAATTTGTTCATATGTCATTTGAACAATTTCACACCATTACAGATTGTTAACGGAGTGGAAAAAATTCATTTACTAAAGTATATCAACATAATAAAAAGCATTATTTTCTAACTTACATATAATTCACCCATAACTTTAATAAGCAGTTACAGAAATTCATTCACAGTCATGTATTCCCTAACAGTTATAAAATAAATTTGATGTTACCAGTGTATTCAAATGTTAAAAACAAAAACCTACCTCATATTTTATAAATATGGTGGCTCAAAATATCAGATGCATGTGATAATACAGTTTTTAAACGAAATTGAATTTCGTAAATTTATTTTTGACAAGAATAATGCAGAAATAAACAACTTTACAGTATTTAATACTGCTTTTTTTCCATTATGTTGGATGTTTATATTATAAATATTCTGTCAATCTCTTGGAAAATGTTTGGATTGAAAATATGCTGATGGGCATGGAGAAAATGTTTGTTTCCTTAAGATTCTCCACATGGGATACCCACCCACATACTTTTCTCAATTAGCCCTGTGTATTGTTTCGATAATATCAATATCATTTTAATTTGTATAATTTTGGTTCTTGACGTGCACACTTTGGGTTCTTTCCTTTCTTAAATCCTGTTGGAATAACTCAACTTTACTATTGTCCATTGATATTTGTCAACAGGTTTGCAGTTTGATCGAGGTACTAATAAACACAGGCTGGTGTATGGTCAAAATCCAACCCAGGCCTATGTTCTTCTTTTCAGGAGCTGTTCAGCCATCCAGGGACATTGTTTGAGGTTGGTGCACTGGTGGAGTATCATGGCTCGCAACTTGGTCAGGCCATGAGTGCAGAAATCCAAGATTATTAGGACACCAAAAATTAATTTAAACTACAGTGCTCTGTGTCTAAACCAGTATCATTCTAATCCAGTATTCCATCATAAACAGGTTGACACTTTGACTCGTCACATTATTTCAATATGTGTAGATCTGATTTAGACAGAGAACACTGTATTTATAAATGGATGGTTGGTGGGAAGGGTTTGGTTGGGTCATAAGGACTACTCAGATAGGACAATAATAAAGTTGAATAAACTTTATTTTATTTGCCATATTAAATATGTACAAATTACTAAGTATTCCAAAAGAAAAACAATTTCCTTAAAAAACTGACAGAATACATGTAGATAATTTGTGGGGGAAAAAACCCAGTGGTTGCTCTTCAGGTACTGTGGGTAAATCTATTCAATTTACGTCTGGTAATGACCCTATTCTGCCAACACATTTATTTTAACATTTATAGTATAAGCTGTATTCTCAAATTTTGTCACAAATATGTTTATAGTTTTATATAAAATATACTTTGTTTTGTAGAGGTGGGATCTAGTTCATTCAGTAGTGTTCACCTGAAATGCTTTGGTTTTAAGCTCAAACCCCTCCATGGCCAAAGTTTCTGATTGTGTTTTTTTTTTCCGTATTTTATGATTGGTATATCACATGCCATGGTATATAGTGTCCTGTCTTTGGTAAAGTGCATCTAAAAGATCCCTTGTTAATGGAGAGCAGGTTTTCTTTGATGACTGTCAGAATCGCCTATTGTTTGATATCTATAGCTGCCATTTTATAAATTAATGTGCTGCAAATTGTCAGGTTTTTTTTAATCCTTAGGTATACTAGAATAATAATCATGTGAGAGGGATACGTTGTGTATGTTAAACATTGTTTACAAGTTCTTGAGGAAAAATTGTATAAATTGGACTGGACTTCTCCATGATTATGTGTTGGTTTCTTCTCAGTAAATTTCTGTTTTTGTTTTGGGATTCGTAAGGAACCACTAGCCTAAATAACATTCATTAAGATTAAGTGAACCTTTGTGTTCAGTGTTTTGTTGTTGGTTGTATGTCTGTCATCTGGATGGGGTCACTTTCTGCATATTATTGATAGGTCCACATAATTTTGTGTTGTGTTGTGACTTGTATCCAAACTTGATAAATTATCAAACTTATTTGTAATTTACATTGGTTGTATTTCTCAAAGGCATGCCTCATAAATCCTTTATATTTGATGGATTTTTCTTATCCACGATAGTAATTTGCTGTGCCCTTCAAACAGTGGTACAACAAATTTCAACCTATCCGTAACCCCCACTAATTAGTCTTTGACATACAATGTATATTTTGGCAAGGGATTGTGATTTTCTGAATCATAATTAGACTAAGTAAGAAATAAATGTAGACGTGTCGTCATATATAACATTTCTCTGTGCAAGTCTGGTAAAGCCTTGCACTAACTTTATTTTTCCCTTTCTTGAAACATTTTTTTATGTGCTGTGAGGTTTGAGTTGTTAGCCAGACCTCTGTCTATTTTCAGATGACTACGATTCCTACATCATCGTGTCATTCGTGAACGCTACCTTGGTCCTGTCCATCGGAGAAACTGTTGAGGAAGTAACAGATTCAGGATTCTTGGGAACGACTCCGACTATTTCATGTTCTCAGCTTGGAGATGATGCACTGGTACAGGTAAGAATATTGATTTTAGAAAATGGTTGCTATGAATACCTGGTTTTGATGAAAGTAAAATTTGTTTTATCTAGAGCACATTGATTTTAATCTTATCGACTGTGGACATCAATCATATGGTCATTCTGACCTATTTATTTAGAGGAAACCTAAATAAAGCAAGGGTTCTTTTATATGCACTGTCCTACAGACAGGAGAGCACATACCACAGCCTTTGATGAACCAGTTGTGAACCACTGGTGAAATGGAAAATAGCCCAAACTGCAAATGGGTCCACTGAGAAGTATCAATTAGACAACCGACAGCTTCACAGGCTGACATTCTATCGTTTGAGCTAAATCCCGCTCTGGTTTTAATGACATAAAATATTTTCCATGTATTGTTTGATTGACTTTACATACTAGTCTTTTGAATCCATTGTTTTTCCTCAAAATTTTAATTTAATTTTTACTCTGCCAGTGTTTGGAGAAGGAAGGACATATTGGTTTTCTTTATATTTTTAGCATTTACTGGGTTTGATCAGTAACAATTTACATAATTATATTTTAACCCAGATCTATCCTGATGGAATTCGTCACATTCGTGCTGACAAGCGTGTGAATGAGTGGAAAACTCCAGGGAAAAAGAACATCGTCAAGTGTGCGGTCAACCAGAGACAAGTGGTTATTGCCCTAACTGGCGGTGAGCTAGTCTACTTTGAGATGGACCCAGTATGTTTAAAATATTTTATTTACATTTTAATGTATTTATATGCAGGGGTTTGTACCTGTACACTACCATTAAACGTTCGATAGGTTATACAGAAAATTGTTTATCACAACATATTGTATGTATCCTTACTAAAAGATGATTAGTATTAAACTGAGGGGTAATGTGCTGGCCATGTTATTTTTCATCTTCACAGCTAACTTTTGAGGGATTTACTGAAATAGGCCTTAGTACATTCACTAGCCAATCACCTATAACTGGTTAATATATAAAAATAACCCACTAGTCAATATGCAGAAATGATGTTTATCCGTGTTTCACCTGATGTCATGTGATTATAATTTGATTATCTGATCTGCATTTTGTTCTCATATTTAAATATCAACAGAATTAAATGAAGTTGCATTTTGGTAAAAACCTCCCGATTAATGTGTTTAATAAATCTCATAAAGCTTATTTAAACGGTTCCTCCGATGCCCATGTTGAAAAGTTGAGGTTCTGTAGATTATATGTCACAAATAAAGTTTTAACATTTAGTAAACAATGCACAGTACATACCACAATCTTTAACAACCACTGATTAAATAATGTACTAGTTAAACATTTCCTTTTTAACCATATATTATCATGGTTATTAGCTGTGTTGGTTTTTTTTATTTTAGTTCCAAAAGTGTATAAGAATCTACGGTCCTGTCTGAAAAAGTGCATATTAAAGGACTGTGTGTCAAATAGAAAAAGAGTAACCTAAGTGGCAACATAAAAAATATTTTAGATCGTGTTGCAACTATCATTAAACAAATATTTTCTGTTAGAAGATAAAAATAGAAAATAACAAAATTTGATTAAAATACCCATGAAATATCAAACTGGAAGAAATATAACATGCAGAAATGATGTTCGTCTGAGGGTTTTTTGATATTCTGTGATCATAATTAGATTTTCGGAATCAGTCTCTGCATTTTAATTAATGTTTTAATGGATTTTATTAATTTTTGAGACTATTTTGATTATTGCGAAACTCACTGTAAGAGTCAGATATGTAATCATTGAGCCAATTAGCCATTACCCTTTCCATACAGTCATTCAAAACGTGCTTACATCAAAGTGTGTGTTCCACTAATCAGTAAAAGTTCTGTTGACACAACAGATACCAATTAATTGTTACGGTGTTAAACATAGCATTTCACCTGAAGTGTGAGAGACCAATATATAAATTTTTCTAAATGGACTTGAAGATTTTGTGATGGTTTTTATTATCGTTCTCTTTTTTTTTTTTTACCCTGTGCTACACATCTTGTATGCAGAAATGATGTTTATCCGTGTTTCACCTGATAACTTTTGATTATAAATTGATTCACTGATCTGCATGTATTTTAAGTACTGTTCATTAAGGCTGATTTCTTGTTGACAGTTTAACCTCGATCTGCAGTTCAAACTGTTCTTTTAACGTGTAAAGACAGTTTTAATTATGAATCAACATCATAAATTCTATTAGAAATTGGGCCTAAATCTTTACAAAGGAATTGATATCAGTTCTCCAGAAACATGTTGATGTATTATGCTCACTCTTTTTGAGAAATGTGTTATGACTATTCTATTGGTTGTACGAAAAGGATTAATCTGTCAAAGTTCATTCAAAGACCATACTCTGAAATTATACTGTGAATAAATAGTGAATTATTCTTCTGTTTCAGACTGGGCAGCTGAATGAGTATACAGAACGCAAGGAGATGTCTGGTGATGTTGTGTGTATGGCCCTGGGTCGAGTTCCTACAGGAGAACAGAGGTGTCGCTTTTTAGCTGTTGGCTTATCAGACAATACAGTCAGAATTATCTCCCTTGATCCATCTGTAAGTATCTGTTAAATTGAAGGTTTACCTTTCTTTTCTAAAATTAGGGTGCCTGGGCCTTCCTAAAACCATTTATTGATAATGCAAATAACTTTGGGCAAAAAAGGCTTATTTTATGCTCTTGTTAATTTATGTAAAACATGTCTATTACTAGTCTGTTTCCACTAAAACATCTCTCTAATTGAACATATTGTGTTTCAGGACTGTCTTTCCCCACTGAGCATGCAAGCCCTTCCGGCCCCACCTGAGTCACTTTGTATCATTGAAATGGGTGGTTCAGAATCAAAAGAAGAAACTGGAGAACCAGGCTCACAAGGAGGGTTGTACCTGAACATAGGTCTTCAGGTAAATATTCCCTTACATAAAAATTAAATGATATTGCTATAGCATCAATTTTCAAATAATAAAAAATACATTTAATTCAGCCAATATGTAATAATATCTTTTATTTATTGGCATTAAATTCTGAATTAAGTCACTCAGCACATTGTAAAGAATCGCATTATTGAAATAACCTTGCTGAATCCAAATGAATTCTGGTAGATTTTCATGAAAAATGAGGCCCTGGAAATTTTATGTGTGTGAAATGGTTGTTTATTTAAATGTTAGAATGCTGATAGTGCAGAAATGATGTAACTTATCCGTGTTTCACCTGAAAACATTTATGATTATAAATACGATGCTGATCTGCATATATCAAAAGATCATTTAAGAAAATGTTTCCTTTTTTGTCCATCACTTTATGGTATATTTCATGTGTGGATGAGTAGTGAAAAAGAATTACAAATATGAATTGTTTCAATGTTAATATCTGTTTTTGGTAAGAATTTGATTATTTTTTGTGCTTGTATTTTCTACAACTGTTTTATTTTCTCATAGAATGGTGTGTTGTTAAGGACGGTATTGGACACTGTGACCGGTGATCTCTCTGACACTCGAACACGTTACATTGGATCTCGAGCTGTGAAACTCTTTAGAATCTCCATGCAAGGATCCGAGGCTGTAAGTATCAAACCTTGGGCCAGTTATTATAAAACCGAATGAAATAGTGCTTTTCTACTCCATTCAAATTTTACGTTTAAATTTTCCAGATTTTGTTTGAACCTTAAATTCCTATTTAAGTTTTATGAACACTATGAATAGTTGGATTTTTTAAGGATTTGTTTTATCTGTGTATCTGATATTTTCAGGTTCTAGCAATGTCAAGCAGGACTTGGCTAAGTTACACCTACCAGAGCAGATTTCATTTGACACCTTTGTCATATGAGAGTCTTGAATATGCATCTGGATTTGCATCAGAACAATGTCCGGAGGGTATCGTCGCCATTTCCACCAACACACTCAGGTAGTTTATCCACATTAATTCTGACATGCTTGTGAAATTGATTTATTTTGCTGCATGAATTTGCTTGTAAATTTGGTGTATTAATAACCTTGGGCAAAGAATAGATAAATATTGACATTTGTAAATGGCTAGTCACTAAAATATAAGCTTGTTGAATGTATTAAAAATGATTAATTTACATGAGTAAAACCATGCATGTGAATTGAAATTGGAATGGGATGCACCTCGAGAGGTGAAATTGTATTAGTCAGCCAATCCAATTGTGCATTCCTTATTCTAGCCAATGATCCACAACTGGTTTTAACAAAGACTGCGATATGTTGTTTCTGTGGGAAGGCTCATAATAAATGATCCCTTGTTGCTAATCAAAATGAGCTTCCTGTGACCATGAGATTTCTATATTTGATAGTTAATAGCTGCTAAATAATGTATTGGGATGTCATTGAACAAATCTTTTCCTTTTGTGAATTGCAATTCCTATTTGTTAGCCTAATTGCCTAACTCATTTTATAAGCTTTTTGAGAAAAAAGGAAAAAACCACTTTCTTTGTCAAACATGAAATAACATTTTAATGGTAACTCCAAACATGTATGTAATCAAATTTGCTAAAGCAATTTAATGTAATAATGATTGTGTAACATATATATTTATCGTCAACACCCCTAACTCCGTTCTACCTCTTGTGTGGTTTGTCTTCTCGTGTACATATTTTAGTCTCGACCACGTATTTAACATTTAGTTAATTTATTTTCAGTGCGAATTGATTAAAAATATGTTGTATTAACTGGTCGTTCTTTAAAAATTAACTATCCGTTTTATAAGAATCGTACACGTGTTAAGCCGCACACTGTTCGTGGTCTCAATAGTATATCTTGCAGATGATTTAGAAAGATATTGATCATGGGATGTAATGAGCATTCTTATAAACTGTATGACATAGGCAGTAAGGCAGAGTGAACCTGCAGTGTTAGGGACCTCAGTTACGTAGATATTGATTTTGGGCAAAATATGAGTTAAGTGCTTATGCTGTGAGGCTAATGAATTAATAAAGATATGGCTACTAAATGTAAGAAATTAATTGACAGTTCATTTGACAGGATTCACCTAAATAGCTGATTATTTTTTTTTTATTATTGGGCTTGTTAAATAAATATTAAATATTCACAGGATTCTTGCACTAGAGAAGCTGGGTGCGGTGTTCAACCAGGTATCGTGGCCACTGCAGTACACACCGCGGAAGTTCGTCATCCACAACGAGAGCAATCACCTCATTCTGCTTGAGACAGACTACAACTCGTACACTGAGGACACGAAGAAACAACGCAAGCAGCAAATGGCAGAGGTAATAACATTCAGTGTGATTGTAACAGTTGTTGACCATGAAATAATATAATGGTAATGTTGACTACCTATCTCAATGGTCGAGATTTGTTTTCTTGCCGAGGCGAGGCATTCTCAAGTAACTGTATTCAGATGTTATTGCATTGTGTATCTTCAGCCTGATGTTTACACAGCTCAGGGTGATCGAAATCAATGCTAAATTAAATGTGGTGACTGGCATCGTTGGATAACTGTTAGCTGTACAGTGTTTCCTGGTATTTAGCCACAACATTTCAGTTTATTTTGATATATATCCTGTAAAGTCAACATTTTTCATCAAATCCAGTAGACCCTGGTACTTCAAGATTTTGTTATCACACCTACATTTGTTGATAAAAATGTTTACGTAGTCTAATAAATAACAAAATATGATTGGCTAAAATAAGATTTTAAACACAATATAATATCCTTTTGTAGCAATAATCCAGTAACACAGTTTCAAAATTTGGCATTACCAAGTAAGTGATTGGGTTTATATGTGAATTACATTTTTGTCTGGCATTAAATGTTGTTTTTCGGATCAAATACAAGTTAAATAGCCTCCACCAAACAGGCCTGCACAAATTGCACGAACAATCGTTTCATTCTTGCATGTGTTTTGCAAATATATTTGCATAACCTATTTTCTGTTCATGTAAAATTGGCTAAATAAAGTTGTTTTTCAATTATTATTTTTAACCGGTTATGCAAAAGAAAATAGGTTATGCAAATTTTTTTGAATTTGTTCAGGTCTGATCAAATGATTATTGTTGTAAAATATTGTGTTGTGTGACATGTGACAGGTGTAGTATAACCAGCATCTGAGCTGAATTTAACACATCAGTACAGATCAACTCTTGCTAGGCACTTTGACCTGTAGATTTTGTGATTCGAATATGGTGAGGCTTTTTGAGATCGATAGACAATTATTTTTCCAACAACTGATGTATTATTTGCATTGTGTATCTTCAGCCTGGTGTCTTTAACAGCTCAGGATGATCGAAATCAATGCTAAATTAAATGTGGTGACTAGCATCGTTGGATAGCTGTTTGCTGTACAGTTTTTCCTGGTATTTAGCCACAACATTTCAAAGTTTATTTTGATATATATCCTGTAATGTCAACATTTTTTGTCAAATCCTGTAGACCCTGGTACTTCAAGATTATATTATCACTCCAACATTTAAATAAAAATGTTTACATAGTCTAATAACCAACAAAATATTATTGGCTAAAATAAGATTTTAAATACAATTTAATATTCTTTTATAGCAATAATCCAGTAACAATATTCAGTATTTTAAATAACTTAAGTCAGTTACTGATAAAATAAGATAACAAAACATAATACGCACATTGAGTAAGTGATTGGTTTATATATGAATTACACTGGTGCCTGGCATTAAAAGTTGTGTCTCATAAAATAAAGGTTAAAAAACCCTCTATCATAAGATTATTATTGTAAAATATCATTGTGTACATGACCTGTGCAATCCCTGCAATTAAGAAAATGTCCACGGCAAAATAAATGCGATGGAGAAATAGTGTCCACAACAGTTTGTGTTCATAAGTTTCCAACTCTTGAGGTTGCAAAGAAAAAAATACATCTTGGGGAAAAAAAGTAGAATGAAATAAAAATAATTGCATATTTCCATGGGCAGTCTTAGAGGTTGCCTGTGATAGGTGTAGTATGATCAATATCTGAGCTGAATATAACAACAGTACATATCAACTCTTGCTAGACACTTTAACCTGTAGATTTTGTGTTTCGAATATGGCGAGACTTTTTGAGATTGATAGAAAATTATTTTTCCAACAACTGATGTATTATTTGCATTGTGTATCTTCAGCCTGGTGTCTTTAACAGCTCAGGGTGATCGAAATCAATGCTAAATTAAATGTGGTGACTAGCATCGTTGGATAGCTGTTTGCTGTACAGTTTTTCCTGGTATTTAGCCACAACATCAAATATTAACACAAAATTAATCTAGGTTTTTGTTGTTCATCTAGTCACATTACTCGATCAAGTCACAACTGACAAAATATGGTCACAAGATCATCATTACAACAGTGTTTAAGCTCTTTCTATTATTATTTTTTTGTGTGTTTATAGCTATTTACTTAAAAGGTGATGTTATTATTGAAGTGGATTGAAACCCTTTAAAGATTACAGGATGAAATCAAATATATAACTAATTCAGTTTTAGAAGTTGAGGAACCCCAGTTAATTATATTAGAACATAACTCAATTCTTATGGTTCAGCAATCCTGAGAATTTATAAACAAAATTTCAGTTTTAAATTAAAGCATGGAATCTATTTTCATTCCATTATTGTTCATGCAAATTTGTATACTAAAGTCTTGCAGTATTTCATATTGTCAGAATGAGTTCACAAAGAACAAAACACCCCATTGCCCCTACAACAAAAATAAAAATTGAAAGCCACAAAATATCTTGAGAATGATTGTTTATTCGCTTTATTTTAAGAACTTTGAATTCACATCCATTTCTAAATTCATAACCAAATAAAATATATGTAGTACATTTTGCATAGCTTAATACAGTAGGATAGATAAATAACATTCACAAGAAATAAATGTGCTTACAGTTGAAGATCCTTAAAGAGTTACATGCATTGTTTACCATCAGCCTGGTAGCCTTATGGTTCAGGGTGATCATTGTACAATGCTAAATTAAATGTGGTATCTGGCTTCAGAGGAAAATTGTGTAACAATTCTCCCAGCTGTATGCCATAACATGGGATTCTTTGTGGATTGTATTTTAGCTTTAATACAGCTAGATAATTTTGGTATTATTTTTTCTTGGTATGGTATTTATAACTTTTTTGGGTATAGATATCTCTGAAGTGTATGAGATACTACTTTTGTTAATCCAATTTTGTTCATTGTTAGTAACTTGTATGATAAAGATGGTGCAGTCCGTTACGGAAACATACACCAAGAAAACTCTAAATATGTCAATAATCGAGTTACAGTCAAAGTAAAGTTTATTTTATTTAACGATGCCTCTAGAGCACATTGATTTTTATTTTATCATCGGCTATTGGACGTCAATCATATGGTCATTCTGTAAAAGTAAAGTTTGTTTTATTTAATGACGCCTCTAGAACACATTGATTTTTATCTTATCAACTATTGGACATCAATCATATGGTCTTTCTGACATATTTATTTAGAAGAAACCTGCTGCTGCCACATAGAGTATTCTTTCTGATAAGTAGCAAGGAATCTTTTATATGCACCATCCCACAGACAGGACAGCACATACCATGGCCTTTAATTAACCAGTTGTGAACCACTGGTTGGAATGGAAAATAGCCCAAACTGCAATTGAGCCCACCAAAAGTATATTATTGCACACTCAAATTATATTGGTATGCAACCATACTACCTATGAAGGTTCTTCCAGTATGAATATGGTCTCCAAGGTTCCATTGTCATTTTAAGTACACTAGTTGATAGAATTAATATACATTAATTTCTTTTTTGAATTTAAATAATGGTACAGGTAGGTAGTTTTTATTTTGGAACACTGTGCCTGTGGCACTCGTGATTTTGCACAACATACTTTATACACCTATACAAATGAGCCCCAGCCCCCCTCCACTTTGATAATCCGTCCTACATCACTGTGGTACCCTCTATATTGTTAGCAGGACTGCCACCATTTCCTATATTACAAAATTTAAAGTATTTCTCTATGGAATTCTTATTTTTCTTATAATAATTTGCTTTAATTGGTAGTAATTAGATACTGAATATGTTCTTTTAAATGTAATACATTTGAACACAAATTTTGAATGATTGTCACCTTGTGCAAGTATGGAATAGGCACTTTAATCCATCAGATCATATTTCCAGAAGGATTCATGTAGAAAAGGCAAAAAGAAAGGTACCTGATCATTCAATGTAACATAGGGTGACAAGATTTGGTGGGCATAAGCACAATAACTTGAAAAATACAACAATTTTAAAACTCATACTTCAGTTACATGTCCACCTATCTTTTTATTGGAGTTTATATTCCAAAAATGTACACCGAACTGAATTTTTCACAGTACCATTAAATTATCAAGCACCAAAACAAATAGTGACCAGTATTGAGACTAAAATATTAAAACCAAAATAGAATGTAATTCAATTGTAGAGTGGTAAAAGTGTTTTCACCAAAAGTACACAAATAAATCATTTCAAACTGATTTTAATATGATGTTTTAAATGATTAAATGAGGTGTGTTAAAATAAAAATCTTAACTGATGACTTATTTGGGAACAGAAACAAAGTCATATACATGTAGTAAAATATTATTTAAAAAAAATCTATAAAATATTTCTTGCTGATAATTTTATAAACTGTAGAAACAAAAAAAATAGTTATTTCATGTAAAAAGATACATTATTTTGCATTTAGATTACATTCATGAAATAATTATGCTTAAGGAAATGTGTAAGAAATATATATTTTTGACAAGGGTCTTATCTCTAAAGGCACTTGTGAAAATATAGCAAATGCAACCACATGATTTGAGCTTACATAACATTTAATATGATTTTTTTTTAACTTTATTAGTTATTTTAAAATTATGTACTTTTATACAAATGTCTAAAAAGGTATTATGAAATATACTAAATTTAGATATGAATTAATTTGAAATGTGGATTATTGACTTGTTTTGTACTTGTAAAACTGATTTGTTTATATTTTCAAAAAACTAAAACAGGCGATGTCATAGATCTCCGACTATGCAGTTTATGAGCAATCTATGCACCCACCAAAACAGGTCCCCACCGAAACAGTCCGTCTGATGATACTATGACACAGGTAGAAAAGGCTAAAAACAAGTTGATATTGGATCATTCAGTATAGTATGACATATGAAGAAAAGGCCAAAAACAAAAATGGTACCGGATCTTTCAACATAGTATGATACATGTAAAAAATATTAAAAACAAAATGGTGCTATAACATTAAATATACAATTACATATATTAAAAAGGCCAAAAACAAAATGGTCCCAGTATACACAAAAATGTGGTTTTCTTTCAGGGTGAACAATAATCAAGTTATAACCACTAATTATGACAAACTTAATACAACAACACTCAATACATATATAAATTTTCAAAGACTATTCCATAATCTCATTATTGTATAATGTATTATATTAAAAATACAAACTGAATATGAAAACTTTTGAACAAATTTTATTAAGCAAATTACCTTTTCAGATCATAGTTAAGAATTAATAAATGGGTTGTGGTAATTTATTTAAGAATATAGGAGAAACAAATAACTGAAAACATAAATACTGTAAAACAGTTTCTTTTTCATTTAATATCACCATTAGAACACATTGATTATTGGATTGACATGGTTGTTTAACACACACACACCCACGAAAAGAAAAAAATCAGCTATTGGGAGATCATACAGTGGTTAAATCAAACACTGACCATTCGATGTCAAACATTTGGAGAATTTCATTGGAAGAAATCGGAGGACACCACATACCACAGCCTTTTATATACCAGTCAGGTGGTAGTGGCTGGGATTGGAAAAAAAACTAATTAGAGAATGAGACCACCAAAGTAATTTTATCCTACAACTAAAGACCAAAGTAATTTTATCCTACAACTAAAGACCAAAGTAATTTTATCCTACAACTAAAGACCAAAGTAATTTTATCCT